>JAVSBS010007267.1:0-46077 GCA_033124195.1 Coracias cyanogaster | reverse complement strand
AGATGCTAGTAATGGAACCAGAAACACTGGCATGCATTACAGTAAAGTTATTGTCATCTTGACCATTCTCATCTACATTTTTGTAAGATGTTATTTAAATGTGTGCATATACCTCAGAGGAGTGCTCTGTTTTGCATTTTTTTAAGAATGTCAGAAAGTTAAAAGAAATATCTCCATGAAATTTGCTTAATAAGAATTTTAAGAAGTATTTGTCATATTTCTACTAGCAAAGTCAACTGGAAGACTAATTTTAGCAATGTGAAAATCTGCTTCTATTGTGACAAAAATTATGGCCTAGGGGACAGAGCCACCCCCTCTAGAAATTAATACTTAGAAAACCACATTTCTGTCAACAATCTGATGGCAATGCCATGAGAAGCTACTAATGGAAAAATAGAGCTGTCAGAATAAAAAGTGTTCATCTTCTCTAAGCCAAGGAGGCTTTATTTATTCTTCCAAAGAATAGGCACAACTGAGCTGTCTCTCTGAAATCTCTGTCTCCTGGAGATAATATGCTTGGTTTAGTGCTAACTCATACTTCAGCTTCTGCCTCATGCCCTTGGTATTCTTGTCATCGTGTAGAACATATGCTCCTGGGAATAACAACTTTCTTAATCTGTTTTTGTGTTGCATCCACAGTTACAACTAAGCTTCATGGGTGCAAAATACACTAAAGAAAACGCTCCATGCAATTTATGTGGGCTAAAACCCCAAACCTTACATATCAATCTAGTAATTAATTACAGTATTAGCAGTGCAATCAAAGACTTGTTATTAGTCCCATTTTGATAAAGCAAAAACTTCAAATTTTCCAATTGTAGCTCACTCCCAGTCATGATGCAGCTGAAGCTTGGACACACTAATTTCTCATCTCTACCACTTTCTCCAGTGTTACGCTTACCCTTCTGTTGGTCTTCAAGAAGCAGGTGAGAGGGTTATGGTGAGTTATTAGTGTCCTGAGTTCTTCACTGGAAGAAGTGTGATGTTGCTGAGAATTTCTTCCACCTTACTCTATGATCTGCTTGGGGCTATTTTTATATGTTTCTTAGCACGTACTACATGTTGCTCTTTCCTCATTGGTCCACAATCCATGTTATATCTAAATATACCATATATAGTATGTTTTAATTACGTATGTTAAATATTTGTTCTTTGTTCCTTTTGTTATCTCTAAAGCCAGTTTTACTGGCCTTCCAACGGCTTAATGACCAGTAATTGATCATTAGTGGTTTGTGTGTTTATAGCCCGGAGCCTCTGGTTTCCTCCTGTCTCCACACTTACAAAACCTGTCATATAATCCCTTACTTGTATAATCCTCTACACTAGTTTTATTCTAGGTTGTAGCTGCCTCTACACAAAATAGCTACTGCTCCTCTACTATCTGTTATATACAGAAATCTCAAAAGTATTATAATAACAGGCATTACAACATACAACCTTACAAAGCTAAGTGAAATCTTAAAAAAATTAAGTAAGATTTACCTGGCAGGTATGTTATAGCTTGGCTAGCTAAAACAAAGCTCCAGATAGGCCAAGACAATCCAGACAAAGCCATCCTGACATGTCCTAGCTCCAAGGCTTTACAGACCTAATACAAAGGTTGTGGGCTCTTACTAGCAATGGCAATAAGATGATTGCTGGGCTGTAGGGCTCTGCCCCGTGGAGCCTTACTCCTTAGCTGCTGCTTTTAGGCAGCAAAAAAGACTTGGCCAAGGGTCTCGTCAGCCTTATGAGGTGAGACCTAAAGGAGAGGACTCATGATGTTCCCAGTCAGTTGAGGAGATGGATTCCTATGTTCTGGATTAGTTTGTATTGATTAAGAACTGATAGCTCTGGCTCCCCAATGGTACAGCACGCTGCAGTCAACCAAGCCATGTTCAGACAAGATGGCAATATAAGAGCTCCTAGGTGGATGTAATCATTGCATGGTAGTACCTTCATTTTCATGCCAAGTCTTACTGAGATCTGTGGCTTATCTCTTCTGAGGAGCATCAGACTGATCCATAAAAAGGGTGAATATAGATGTCACGGAAATAAGTGCACAAGGAAGTTTTCTAACCACCTGCTTTATGGGACACCGCTCCTTCCAGGTGAGAGCTTTCATTCCCAGTTTAGCCTTGGGCTATTTCAGTGCCTGCCCTTGGAGAGAGAAGGTCAAATTACAAATGGGGAAGTGGGAACATGCTGTGGTGGACCACAAACCATTCTCCTGTGTCAACACTGGCTTTTCATTGGCTCCTGCCCAGAAGCATTTTTTGAATCAAACACAAAATAAAGCCAAGTTGAGTACAGCACTGTTTTTTAAATTGCTTCCAAAAGTTCATCCTTCTTCCCTGGGTTTGTGCTATCTTAAATGGAGCTTCCTCTCCAGGGGCTTGGGTGAGAGCAGGAGCAGACAGGATGGAAGCAGGAGTGTTTCCTGGACACAGGATCCCCTGGTTGTCTGAAGGTATGCTTTGTGGGGGAGCAGATGGCCAAACTTTCCATGTGGCAGTGAAAACCCTGCTTTTCTACAGTGCCTTGAGCTAAGAGCACTGCTGTGAGCTAAGAGCACTCTGAGAGAATTCTCAGGTACATTTCTTCCCTCCAGATGCATATTGTGGCCTTTTCTGCAACATGCAATAGCTCTACACAGTAAAACTGGTGGAATAAATGACATGAATCATAAAACATCTGCCAGTAAGGAAAGCAACTGTCCCAGATAAATGTTGCAGTCATAGTGGAAACTCCTGCTGGTTTATTATAGATGTTTTATAGGATTTATTTATGTTTTCTCTGACACTAGGAAAAAAGAAATTTGCAAAGCATCCCTAAAACACACAAAAAACCTTTAAATATTAAATTACTTCTACAATGATGGTTAGTGCAAGTTTCTTACATCAGGAAGAGAGGTTGAATTTGATAATTTTCTTAAATTCCATCTGAAATCATCAGAACTGCATATACAGAATATTTTTGATAGTAAATGGAAGAATATGCAGTTCTCATGTAGGTTTTAACTTTCTGTTTCTTGTATAAAATGTGCTTTGTTTGTAAGATCCAGGACTATAAAATTATCAGGGGAAGGAAGGAATTAACTGATTAGGACAAAAACACATGCTTCTGTAAAGAAAACCAGAGGGCTTGGTACTCCAATCCTTTACATGCTGTGTGGTCACTTACCTTGTAACCACCTGAGACCCACAGAAAAAATACTATTTTTGTCTTGTAGAATGTAATTTCTATTCTGTATTGACAAACCTGTGGTCATTTGAAATTAAATTTATAACAGTTTTTTGAAATATCTGATTTTTAATTACATTTTAGTCCTACACTCAGGTGTACACTTAACTGATGCCTACTTATGTCATGTTGATATGGTATTTTATTTATGTGGATTTGTTTCACAGATGCCACTAGGAAATAATGTGGAAAGATCTTCTTTCCTAAAGGATTTTTTTCCTGCCTATTTTAGCAGTGATTGGGAAAAACAAGAGTAGAAAGTTAAACAATCAAAGTAGAAATTAAACAGTTACAATAGCAAAAGGTCAATAGGGAGGTGATTGTCAAATGTGTGATCTTCACAAAAAGTTCTTAATGGTGATCATCACAAAAAATATTCTTTTGAAGTGTGCTGAGATACATGACACAGGAGAGACATACCTTTTATGTGACAGTGATGGATTGGAGATTTTAAAAAGCATTGTATTATTAAATAATTAATTTTGCAATTATGTGTTGTAAACCCTGCAGCATATATGTGAATAATTGCAAATGGATGGACAAAAGGTATATGAATGGTATCTTGGTATATTTTGTGATATATATTTCAATTAATATAGCCATCAGAGAACAAAAATCTCAACCATCTACCTAAATTTTGCAAATTTGCCATTAAAACATACTTAACTGGAATGGGACTTTACATCATATGAAAAAATATTTCAAACTGGGAGAAAGCATGCCAGATTGAGTGGGTCTCTCACTCACTCCAGAATTACTGTTCTGTTGTAAACAGGCAGAAAGCAAATACAGAAATTCGGGGCAGCGATGGAACTGCAGGTATGGCAGACAACCGTGCCACTGGGGAAAACACAATGGTGTCTTCAAAAGAAAGCACATTGTGAACATAAATACAAATACAAAGGAGGCAATGTGGACAGTCCATGGAACTAGTATGTGGTCCTGCAGATCCACTGAAAAACAGCATGAAATCCATCTTGAGAAAGTTTGTATAGGTGTAAGTAACACTATGTTACATTTATAGTAGGAAAAACAACAACTCTCAGAAAAGGTATTTTCTGTAAAGACAGAAAAAAATGCACCATACAGCAGAATTTTTTTCACTTACAGAGGTTTTGTCCTGCTAATATGTAATTTCATGTTGTAGATAACTCTGCTGTCAAAAGCAGAGATCTTCCTGGAAAACTCTTTGAAAGGGAGTCATCGTTGCTGGATCACTTGGCAATACTTTGAAAATCATGTGAATAAACTGAAGAAACAGCTGAAAGATCACCTTAGTCTTAGCCTCTCTTAGCTGAAAAGCAATGTGAAAGCCTGGTATGGTCTGGGGAGTGTAGCACACTGTTGTAAGAGCTTCTTCTTGCCCCTGGAAACAAGACAGACCACATCAGAGCGATGGAAATATCTACACCAACAACCATGGTGCTTTTAAAGTCCTGTGCCAGTGTTTTCAGGGTTTGACCACTATCTGATGCCAGTCAAGCCAAACAGTTAAACCTGATATCAATAAATGTTTTTGATATTTCTTTCATAGTTGAAGCAATGTCTTGATAATAGCTGCATTTTCTTTGCATCACCTATGCAATTTCTTATGGAAAGCATTTAAGCACTGGCATTTTGGCACGACTTAGCAAAATACTTTAAGTCTAGCCTTATATTGCCTTGTGAGCCTAATAGTACTAGGTACTCAATAATACTGGTGGGAAGACCTCATTTTCTTCTCAGAAAGAGGCCTTGTGAAAGGTTAGATGCGCAATTTAACACAATATACATTTTGGAATCAAGGAACACTCTAAATGAAAAAAATAATTTGCATTTTCCATGACAAATAGAAAGCGAAACCTTTTGGCTCCCAGTACCTGTTAACTCTGATAATGTAGTGATAGTGTCACTGGTACTTAATACTCTGGAATACATTGGTATAATTAAATTACATTAATCGATATCCTGTCCGGGAAAATAGCTTCTCCCCTTCATCTGTGCCTCATAATATTATAAAAATTACTGTGTAAGAGTTGCCTTTCATTTTATTTATATGTAAATGATATGTTAACATTAATAATGTGCTGGTGGACTACTCATCTTTTAATTTTTGCCAAGGATGCAAATTGCCTACAGGCCTAGTTACGCTCCTGTGAAAGTTTGCATCAACTTTGGCTCTGTAAATTTGGAAACACTGATTTATGTATCCCCTCATCACTCTGGTTGGATTTTTTTTTTTCCCATGAGTTACTCAGTGCTTCCTAAGTGTTTTTATGTGCTTACAGGTGTAAGTAGGGCTGCAGGATCTGGCTCTAGGTAATTGTATTATCCCAGCTTTAAAAAGGAAGGTTAATATTACTCAGGAGGCAGTTTCAGACGAACAGATAAAATCCTACAGGATTTTACTAGGTCTCTGTTAGCAATGCAAATAAGGATAAAGGATATATTCTTAAGTCATACAGCTGTGTGAAGAATTGTAATCAATTGAAGCTGTTGTTGAGCTCACTTGGATCCCTAGTCAGACAGATTTTTTTGGAAATGATTACACAGCTAAAATAGCAAAGAAAGCGTTAAGAAGGATTATGCTGATATTGTAGTTTCACAGTCTAGGAGTGAAACCACATCTCTTATCTACTCAAGAACAATAAAACCTGGTATTTTAGAAAAAAAAAAAAGTCATCAATGTAGAAAAGATTTCCTTATATAATACTTCTAGATGGAAATCTGGCATGAAAAAATTCAATAGAAAGCCTTATGACTACTTCATTATAAAAAGACAAAACATTTATTTTAGGAGATTGGCCAATTGCTCACTCGGTTTTAACATGTAGGTAATTTCCTATTTGCTTACACACTTCCATTATCCCTTCTGAAACTCTTTGCTTGAAGGCAGCTGTTCATTCTCCTGTTTGCCCACTCCTGCAGCCTGATGTACTTGAAATTGCTATCAAGCCTTCTATTTACTACTGACTTCAGTAGGACTGTTCATGTTGATAGTAAGCAGGTTTGGCAGCGTTTTTGCAAGGAGTGCAAAGATTTGAAAATACCCCATGTTGGAAGATAAAGCCCACAGCAAATAAAGACTATTTTAAGTTTCAGTAATCTGTTTCAAATGCCACTCTGATGGCTTAAGGCACTCTTTTTATCTACAGCTTAAATGACCTAATATGAAAATGTTTGATTTCCGTTTATGGCACTGTTATAGCTGGATATTACTTGAGCTGTCATTATTGATTATCAGCGCTGATGTTACTAATTAAGGCTGTTTGCAGAGAACACCCGGCTGCTCCAAAGAGTAGTTTGCGGACAGCGGCGCTGCCCTGGGAGTGTGGGGCAGGCGGGTGGCCCCACTGCCACCTCTACCAGTGCCGTGACTGGTGACACAGGGACACAAGGTGATGGCTGGGCGTGCCTCTGAAGCATGGGGTGCCTTTGATTTCACCTGAGCTCTGCGCACAGAGTGGCACGTCCACACTGTCGTCCTTTCTTCATGGAGGAGCACTGTGCAGGGGAGGCACAACCTCAAGGATGGATGTAGCACCAGGGTGCTATTGCAACAGAGTATTTAGCATTACATACAGTAATTATATAATTGGAGAAGGTCTCCTGCATCTCTGTGTCCCACTGTATGCTGTTGCAGTCAGCATTACTTAACCAAATCCCTTCTGTAAACTTTTCGATCTCTATCTCCACCTGGCTTTGGATTTGTCTGCAATTCTTCACTTAAGGGAGCTGCTACAGTACCTTATTTTCTGTTGTCTGGGAAATTTGGCTCTAATATCTCTCCTAGAGAGGCCAGAGTGGTTTCTAATACTTAATATTAACAGTTGTTCAGATAAAAAAATAGCAGTTCCTGTATGTAGAAGGGGCACCAAAAGAAAAGAGAATAAAGGACAGGTGTGTACCTGTTTTCTTTGAAGAAGAAAAGTGTTGATACCTCTGCTGTGATTGACAGCAGTACATAATACATAAATATCTGTAGTTCCAAAAGCTGTTGCTAGCCATGGCAACCTTGCCTGGATTGATGAATGCTCAATTTCTGTAGAGAGAATATAATAACATATTAGAAATATCCTTTAAAATAATAATGACTGACTCCGTTTGAATGATCTGAAAGCCTTAAAGAGGGAACAAATGTGTACTGAAAACACTACAATGCTTCTGTGCTTGACAGTTATAAATATTTTTTAAAGATCTCAACTAGTTACTTGGCTGACAATTCAATTATTCAACCTTCTGCTGGAGAACATCATAACAAAATTTGTCTCTGTAGTGACACTGTAGTAAATCTGAAATAAAAGATGTCTTTGGAATGAACAAAGAATCTACGTGTTAATTTTATGTGATATCAAAGGAAAAAACCAGCCAATTCACCTACTCATGTGATATCTCTCGTTCAGCAGCCTAGCACACAAAAAAGTAGGCATTTCGTCCTTCCATGTTAAGAACTACCTCTTCGCTGACTGCATAGTGGTTGTTTGCCTAAGGTTTGTACTGGAAAAATGTTGGGAAATTAGCCCTTAAAAGATCAGGAACCCCAGGCAGGGTCTATCCAGCCCAGCCAGAAGCCACGTGGCTGTGGCACCATGGTTGTGGTCAGTAAAATGTCAGTCCTGCCTGGGCTTCCCTCTATAAACAAATCTCCATGCCTTTGCGATGCACAGGGCAATGAACCATCAACAGAGAAACTGCTTTTTATTTTTTTTCCTACAGTTACCAGCTTCAAGAGGAGAGCTGGTCATTATCCCCATGTAGGATGGGATATGTACTGGTAGTGAGGACAGATTCCTACAAGTACCAAACCCCAGAAGATCTGGCAGGAGGCAACCCAGGACACCTGATTGGATTTGTTTTTACAGCAGGCTCTGAGCAGTTGACCCTGAGGATGTGACCACCACAGGAGCAGGTGTGGCCCAGTCTGGAGGAAGGGCTTGGGTATGGACACCCTTGAGTCAGTGTACGCAGGTACAAGGCAGGAGGTGCAGGACTGATGGAAGGTGGGAATTCTTCTGACCACACTTACCTGGTAGATACACGCCTGCCTAGGGCACATGTATCAGATCCTGTGTTTATAGCGTCCTTTACATCATGATACAGCTCCCAGGCCCTTTACAGTACAGCCCTGCTACCTGTTCACTCTCCTGTAATTGCATATGCATCACTGAGTCATACACCATGAAAGACCTTCTGGGTGGCTGAGACTCATTTCTGTCAATATAACATGCAGCCATCACTCAGGGACCTCTGGTGGTTTAAAAGGGGATATGGCTTTCCCAGCAGGAAATAGTGCACAATCATCACTGATGGCCACCCCTTCATCTGACTGTTGGTAGTCCAGCTTTAGTCCTTCAGGTTCCTAGGGAGAAAACCAATCACTACACTCATTTTGAAATGCTTATCCTCTTGTGCTTTTGACTGTAAGGCTGGGAGGGACATCTGCACAGACCAGGATGCAAAATTGTGATTGAAATGCACTAAATTCTGAAAAGATTCAAACTCTGACCTTAAGCTCACAGACAGGATGGGCTTCCTCTTTTTCCTGCACTTCTATCTGTGTGAAGGTAGAAATTGCTACTCTACAGGACTTCTAAGGGAAAAGCCATTAACCATTGTGGAGAAAATAAAAACCTTAGATTTTACTATACTGTTGGTCAGACTGACACTTAAAGACCAAAAGGGGGAGAATTCACACCAGTATGGACTGGTATGAAAGGGAAAGCCAGAAGAGAGCAGTTATAGTTAGGTGGCTAGCTGGTGGCCGCAGGGAATACAGGACACATCTGAAGCTCGGTGCTCTTTGTGTGCTGCATGTAGAAGAACTTGCTTTGCAAGAGGCAGCACCTTGCGCTTCCCAGGGGGACAGACACAGGCAGATTTTCAAGGCAGGATAGGCAATGTGAAAGGGCCTTTGGAAAACTCAGCCAAATACAGACATAAAGGGGAACTTTCTAGATAATTCTATGTTTTGACTTGTATGCAAATACTCAGACCTCACATTTAACACGCACAGCACACAAAGTTTCTCCTTCTTTCTAGGTCTCTGTCATGGGTCAAGATTGCAGAAAGTGGTAGACCTGACACATTACAGGGGTAAAAACTCATGAGTTTAGGTGCTACTGGCATAAAATTATGGCAACATTTCTTGAGCTCTTGTCTTACTTCAGGTTCTCCGGTATTACTGTTTCACTTGTGTCACTCTGTGTAAAGAGATTGTATTGTTTTTATGGATATAACTCTTATAGAAAGCATTGTGTTGGCAAAGATTAAAGGATTGCCATGTGGATAAGACAGGAGAAAGGAGTAAAAGGTGTGTTTCCAGACAAATGCAACAGTTCAGTTAAGTGAAATACATTTTCAGGGGCCACTTTGCTAGTACTGATATTTATATTTCTTGTATGCATAGCAACAGACAATACAAAAGTAAGTTTAGAATAGTGCTCTCAATGAATAAAAGTTGGACTTTAATATTCTACCATATCAGCAATAAATGGAGAAGTCAAACATTTTATTTATATTGATTCCTTTCTGAGAGCTAGTAAGAGAGCTCCCGGCTGTTAACTTTACACACACTATTGACTCTCCCTTTGCCGGCAGAGGTGGAGGATGGAGCTCATGATAAAGGCTGAGGAGAAGGAGGGCAGTATGCAGAAAATCAGGAATGAGTCAAAGAAAACTCTTGCATCTCAACAGATGACGTTTTGACGAGCACGTAGGTTGAGACCTTTGTAAGTGCAGGTGAACTTTGCAAGCACAGTAAGCTGAGGTGAGATGAGGGCAGCTAGAGGGAGACTGAGCACCACATGATGCTGCTGCTGTCTTGCCCTTGTTCCAGGGAGGTTTTCACACCCAGCAGCAGTATCTTGAGTGCCAGTGGTGCAGGGGAAAGATTCACTGTGGTCATTTGAGCAAAAATACATAGGTACCAAGGGCCTTGTTATTGCCTTTTTTTTTGGCTTTGTGAGGAATAGAAGAGCCTGCCTTTAATCAGTACTGTACAACAGTGCCCTCCTGTGCAGGTCAGGTCTGGACAGGCAGCATGGAGTAGAAGTTGCAGATCTGGGAATCTCTTGACTGTGTTTCTATTGGACCTCTGTGATTAGCAGATTAGCACATTAGCTGAAAAGAGAGTTTGGTGGCGTATGTGGAAACACTCTGGGTTTCTCACTTAGCTTCCTTGCTATGTGAATGCAAATTATCCTTTATAAATCCTTTGCTGCACCACATAAGGGCTAGTGTAATAATTTTTTTCCTTCAACTGATTGCTCATTATTAGAGCAAAAAGGTAGGGGATTGCTTAGAAGGAAATCCAGTCCTGTTCTTTCCTTGATTGTATTTGTACATTCTTTATTTAGGCTTTTGTCAGGAAAAGAGTTTTATTACTACAAATATTACTATACCCTCTCACTATTCTTGTTTTATTGAGCTGTATGACATTATCTTGTTTTGATGGTGGTTGTCATGTTTCGATTCAAACAGGTCCTCAAGGAATGTTGTGCTCAGGTTGTTTCCTCTCATCACAGTGGGCAGCTGCTTTTCTCTTTTATTCTATTTTCTGTTAAGGTGCCATTTCTTTCAGTCACAAGGGTGTATTTTTGCTGGTATAGATAATGAGTGCAAGATTAACTCACAAGGCAGGCACTTGCTGGGATGCTTAGCATTAGCTCATGAAATAGAAAACTGAACACTGTAACTGCCTCTCCTGTAAAAACTGAAATTATATGAGCTTCCATTGTTATGAACCAAAAGGACCATTAATTCTCTTGAGAAGTATGCATTCACATTCTAATAAATGTATCACTTATCCAATAAATATTTCATGATCCATAAGCATATGAATGATCTCTCTCTCATTTTATATCTCTATCTCAAAATAAATATATCAGAACCCTCACAAGTTTTACTGACAATTTTGAGGTCTCAGCATTTGTGAATCCTCAGTGTTCCTCAAAAGAAGGAGCTTATTTTCAGGAAACAAAACAAACTCAGCAAGTTTTTTGAAAATTTCACCTCTATACTGGGAGCTGAGCATCTGAAAATCTTGAAAGGGAGTAATCATTCTGAAATGAATGACTTTATGAATAAGAATAGTATATTTAATTATATGAATAGAGATAAAATTATTATTGGTATTATTCCTCTAAAGCATCTGGTTTTGCAGTTCTGAGAGACTGAATGAAGGTAGATCTGTTCTGACATCAGATCTGGTGCTGTTTTTATCTGATTCTTTTCCTAAAGAGAAAGAAAAAGGCAAAAGGAGTTTTTAAATTCTCCTTGCTAGCTGAACCTAACTGGGTGCTGGCTCAGAGAACGAGCACATATGGTCATAGAGGAAAACCAAAATTACATATGGATGCTAAGGCAAAGTTTACCCCATCTCCTGAGACTGTGGCAAATGCAGCATGAGGAAGGACAGCTGAGGCCATGATCAGTCTTCCATGCTAACAAGACATATTCCCACCACCACAGGAATGACTGATGTCCGTGTTCTGGGTAAACCCAAGTCAGAGTCTATCTACCACTACTATGCTAGGCTGAAAACTACAGTCATTGATTCCCATTACATGTGTGTCTGTTGGGAGAGACCAATATATCTCAAAGTGGCTGAGCCACAGGCACAGATAGCTTCAGCGGTTCAATGTTCAGCTGGCACGGCATGTCTGACATGCTGTTTACCATGGCATGGGCAGAGACCCTCCTTGGTGAGGCCCGTGGTGGCCATGCAACCACCTTGGTTCCCACCATAGTGGAGGTGAGTGCTTGGTGCTCTAAGAACACCAAAGGCAGCACAAAGCAAAGTGGAGATGGCAGTTTTTGTTAAGAGACATGGCTGGCAATGGAGTAACTCCTGCTTCCAAAACAGATTATGAATTTTACATTAAAGGAATTGTTGGATAACTTACATAGATGGTGTTCGGAACTTTTTGAAAACTTCAGCATCCTACGTAACACTGTCCAGGTGAAAGCAGATGTAGTTATCGTGGTATTTTTCTGAGTTTTGGTTGGCTCTTTCAATCTCAAGTATTTGTGTCATCTGAAGTCATACTGATCTGTTTTCTTGGGGCTTAAATGCCAATGCAAAATAGATGCCAAGCCTGTAGGGTAATTACAGTACTAATTACTACTTTTGACATATATTTCTAGTGATGAGGGTTGTTTTCAGAATGCCTTTGGTGCTTTTTTGCAAGGACTCTGAGATAAGAGTTTGTTTTCCACATTATTTTTCAATGCTGTTTGCTTGTTTTGTACTTCTAGATGTAGGAATATAACAGTAGACAGTAAAGCAAATTCAGACACAGTTTTTAGAAGTAATAGGAGGCATAAAGTAAACGAAGCAATAGATTTTTGCTATGGGGAAAAGATATTTCTGGTTTTCTCAGTAGTTCTGCTGTGCAATAAATTTATTTAATTTACTGTTCTTGTATCCTTAAAAACAGGACAAGAATCACCTGAAGGTAAAATAAGTTGAGAATCATAACTAAACACAATCATGGCTCTCTTGCCAGTTTGCAACAGCAGCCTCCTTGTCAGTAGTCCTTTGCTTGCTTTCTTATTTTTGCTCTCCTTATTAAGGAGAAGCGAGTTTGCACACAAGTATGAAACTTGTATTTTATATATTTTGTATGTATATATATATACACGAAACACGTATATCTCCTACTCTTCAGTTAAACAGAAATAATGAGATAGTAAAAGCAAATACTGTGAAAAAAAGCTAAGAAATATAAGAAATGTTTGTTAATGAGTTAAACTCTTTAGACCATATCTGGATTACGCATCCAGTTTTGGGACCTCAGTGGAAGAAAGATGTCAATGAATGCTCAGCAGGGCCCCCACCCTGGTCAGCACTGGAGCCCTTGTCCTGTGGGGAGAGACTAAAGGACTACCGCTTCTTCAGCCTGGACATGGGATGACTTCAGGAGGGATCAAAGCCCCCCACTACCAAGAAAGAGTTTATGATAACACAGAGCCATCTTCATCACAGGGGTACATGGTGGGAGGGTGAGAGCCAAAGAGTGTAAGTTGAACAACAATGATCCAGACTGGATACAAGACGACACTTGTTCCCCATGAGGATAGTGAAGCTGTGGAACAGTTTGACCATAGCATTTGTGCTATTTCTGTCCTTGTAGATTTTTCAAGACCTGATTAGAAAATGTCCTGAGAAAGCTGTTCTAATCTCACCCTTACCCTTACTTGAGCAGGAAGTTGAACCAGAAGCCTCCTGGGGCTCCTTCCAGCCTGAATGATCCTGTGAGAAATACTTGATTCCTCTTGAGGGACCTGTTACTTCGTGGTAGTAGGAAAAGTATTGGAAATTAAGGGGTAAAGGCAGATGGGAAGCATGTGGTGAATGAAAGGCTGGCTATTTCTTTTAATTTTTCCTTTTTGAAATGGACATGAGTTCTCTTACTGCTTTGAGCAGCATTGATCCTTAAAGCGTTTGTTCTTCTTCTGTAGGACTTTATAGGCAGGTGAATAAGGAATGCCAGATGCAGCATAGTTTCTAGTGGAGCTGGATTCAAAAGCAACAGATTGTCCAGCGCTTATTTTTCTTTTGTGAATGAGCAATGGGTTCTTTAGGGCCTAACTTACTTCCTAATGAGTCTCATGCCATAATGTTTCCTTTCCTTTTCTAATAGTGCTGGAACTTACAGCCTAATTGCAATCAAATCTGATAGAGCAGCCTCAAATATTAAGTTTCCATGTGGTTAATGAAAGGAAGAATCTAGGTAATGGAGAAAGACCCTGTGTCTCTGCCATTAGCTTAGGCACTAACTGGGATGAAGGTCTGTGCAGACAAGATCAAAGTTAAATACAAGGAGATATAAACCCTGCAAGTGAGCTCAGGCAGAGTTCATGCATCTCTTGGTACCAGTCACAAAACTATAGGGAATGGGCCTGCAGTACTTCTGCAGCTGGTGATGTGGACTATTTAGACACAGAAAGTTCTCACTTCATGTCTCAGATGGATAGTTCCTTGAAAACTGCATATTTCATGTTGCTGAGCTTTCCATTCCTCCTGGCCTCTCTCCGTAATGGGGTCTGTAAATGAAGAGGTGTGAGTTAGTCCACTGAAATTAGGGAGTTTCTCCATAAATATAACAAGCATATTTGCCATTCTTTTGTCATGTGTCTTAGCACTGAGGCTCCCAGAACCAACTTCCCTTTCCTCTCCTTGACTCTATATGGGGTGTAGGCACAGCTCAGGGCTGATATCCCTCATTCACAACCAGGTACAGCTAGGCAGCCTGATTTCTGATCAGCTGATTGGCTTCATATGGGTTACGAAGAGTGAGAAAGATGTCAGTTTTATCTGGTTGGGATCAGAAGTTATGCAGAAGAATCCCCAAAGGTCCACCTTCTAGAAGTGTTACTTCCCACTGCTACACCCATATGGGACCTGAATCACCAGATATACTCCCCAGCATGGGGCTCATGCCATATGGTCCTCTTTCCACCCTAGTGAAAGAATATCTTTTAAGGCCTTCATCCCACTATATCTCTAACTGTGTTGCTTTTCTCTGGCATGAAGTGGGAGCCTCAGTGACATCCCACCCCTAGGTGGCATGATGGTACTATAAAATGTTCAAGATATTTTTATATATTAAGCAGTCATTAAACCATCGTCATGGTAAGAACATGCTCCAAAGACCAACACCAAGGACCCATATTGGATGATACTGATTCCTAGCATGCCTGGAGTGATTGTGATGCTAAGTGGAATATGGATTTTTAAAGCCAAAATAAAATTACCGAACACGTACTGTAGCCGTGTTTTCAAGTATTACCAAGGTATTAATTTTTCAAATACTAAGGGGACATAGCTCACAATTTATGAAATTATCAGGTCATGATTCAGTTTTTGTAGCAGTCATGTTTGGGTGGCAAAAATTCAAAATAAGGCTTCTATTGCTGAACTTCTGTTAGCATTTTCATTCTCTAAATCTACTTGCATTTGAAGGGAAATAAATTGTGATAATATCTGCAAATACTGGTCATATAGATTCTAGCACATCTGCAAATAAAATGTTCAGAGGCTCACAGAAAAGTTTTTACCCTTCACTAAGCGTATGAAACTCTTAGCAACTTCAATGGGAGCTGTGCACGTGTTGGACTGCATTTCTAAATTTCGCTTGTGGGCGTGGAAGACGTCCAAATGATAATCTTCAAGATAAAATTAAACCTGATTTTGGGTGGGTTTTTTGATTGACTTATTTTCTGGTTGGTGCCTTCTCTGAGCTCTTCAGTTCACAGATGTCAAAGAATGTCCCAAATACTAAATCCCAAGTAATCTCCACTTTTCAACAATCAATGAAATGATTCCATAATGCAATAAGAATTTTCACTAGCTCAGGAAATCCCTTGCAGTTCTTTGCTCTGAAAAACAACAAAAATGGGCCCTAGGTAGGTAGTCATAGCATATACTTTGACAGATCAAACTCTGTGCTGGTGAGAAATTCCTTATGAAAGTAGTTTAAGAAATGAAAAGTACTTATTTGCTGCACAAGAATGAATAGTTCCAAAAATAGCTTTCTGGTCTGTGGTCTTCCGTGACACTATACAGCCTCTTTGGGTCCTGCCATATTTCACAGCAGCCACTCTATGTCTGCTCCAGCATTTAGCCTGACACTTAAAACCAGACCTGCCAGACTGGAGACTAGATGCCTGGTTTTGCAGACCATTCAGTTCCTGTGTCTCAGGAGTGATGGCTCCTTGCCCCTATGATGAGTTTGAAGAAGAAGGAAAGCATTTTCTAGTGATACTTAAAACTGTGGCACCTTGACCCTGAAAATGAGTTTATAACTTCAACCTGCAGTAGTTAAATATCCCAGGCTGCTTCGGCAAGAAAGGTGATGAGATGATCCCAGTGGCCTTGCGCAACACAATTTGCATAATTCCCTTATTCCATTACCCAATAAGGAAATACTAAAGCACAAATCAAATTTGGTTCAGAAATACTAGACTGAGTTTGATTTTTTTTCCAAATAAATTCAGTTGCTTTGCATTTATGCAGCATGTTGCTGCCTTGAACTACATGCTCCTTTCTCCCACAGGACCCCTTGTTCATTCCATGTACAGATAACTATCGAATATTTATTTTTTGCTTTCTTTCCAATAGAAAGAATAGGTTTTTTAATACCTAACCAACTAAACTAACTAAAACAAAAAACCCACCAACCTGAAGACACAGAAATTCAGTTGCACAATACTGCATGGACTTAGACCTAACGTCTGCCGATGTAAATGCATTCTCATTTGTCCTCTAGCCATAGTAAAATCCATTAATATTCTGAATGCCTTGTTGATAACAGACCCTTTCAAGGCAGAACTGTGTGATGCAGCTCCCAGTCACTTGCTCAACTAACACTTATGTGATGGATTTCAGATGACTGGCCCTCAGGATAGGCCCATATGGTGTGGTACAACACACTTTCTGTTTTTCCAGCCTGACTGGGAAAAACAGTACTAAAGGGGAATGAAAATATTCAGAACTGTCTCTGGTTAAGGCTTTTGGAGGATTGTCCTGTGCTGTGTGTCCTGTCCTGTCCCCTCCTTCCATCACTACCCTGCCTCCAGTCTATCCCCTGCCATTCCACCTAGCCTCCAGTCCCCTAGCTCCAGACATTATTTATTTGCTCTGCCTCAAAAAACCAGTCATCTCTTCCACTCTGTTAATAAATTGCCTTTCCCTTCCCTCCCCATCCTCTCCCCCAGCTACTTCCCCTGTTCTTCCCTATTCCCATATAGATTTTTTCGTGCCCCACAGTCTTGATTACCTCTTCTCTGAAGTGCGTGGAGACGTTTCAGGTACCACAGAGAACAGTCCTTAACTCAACACCCTGTGTCCTCCATGCTTCCTTCCCCAGAAGGATCCCTCCACTGTTTACCCAGGCCCTTCATAATTTTATGGCAAATAAGTTTTACCCTGAAGCTGTGTAGGTTTGGCTAAGCTTTTGAGTTCTCACAGGAACACTGTCATTTTCTTACACCTCATGCTAATTTTCAAATATTTCATTGAGAGCTTAGGGGCATTAACAACAAAACAGCTGAGAGGAATGTATTGCCCAAGCATTATGTTTATTCCTATGCTTATGGCACTGGTGGAAATACACTTATGGTCAGATCTGTGAAGCTGAAAGTTGTATTGCCTTATCATGCCTGTGTGCCTTCCCAGCAGCAGCTGACAGTGCAAGAGCTCTTCGGCTGCTGTGGTGGTAACTGAAACCTACTGGAGTGCTTTGATCACCTGAAGAAAATTGCACTTACCCCACCAGCAATGGCCTTGTTCTGGGAACAGGGGAAAAAAATTGATCTGAAACTTCAACTCAACACAGGCATCTTGGATAGAAAACCTGCAACTCAATGGCTAAATTAAAATTAAAAGCCAGAACCTGAGAAAAGACCTTAACTGCAGGCATTGCTCCCAGTTGAGCTTGTAATATCTTACTTTATATTTTGCATCCTGCACCTTCACTGGATATTTTCTTCAGTGTTTGGTGCTTATAACTACTGTGTAGTGCTGCTGCAAGTTGTGAAAAGATGCTCTGCTGAGCTGCAATGGCTGAAGAAATTTCTATATTGATCTGTATGAAGGTGTGTGTGGGTGCGAATAAAGAGTTTGTTGCAAATTGAAAGCACTTTAGGTTCTCTGATGCTGGACAGAGCAAAAGGTATGAATGTATGACTATCTAAACTTTTGCATGTCTCTATTATTAAGAGTTATTTAAGAAAATCACATATACAGCAATGCAAATTTCAAAAAGTGCTAATGTGTTTCCTTTATTTTTATTACAAAAAAACTCCAAAGCTATAAAACCATGAAGAATAATAACAAAACTCTCCAATAAAGGATGTCAAAATTCAGGTTTTGTAATAATACCTACAAAGGGGTGAATCATTCATACTGCCTAACTAATACATCTTGTTCTGCTTCTGCTGGGAGTGTAAAAAAATTACAAAAGCAGCCAAAGCAATAACAATACAGTGTTTCTCATTATGAATAACGTAGATTGAAGTAGTGATTTTCTTGTTCAGGAAGTCAAACTTGTTGTCAATAATGATATATTGGTCTGTGCAGTACTTGGAGCAGATTCAGCACTAATATTAGGGAGGGCAGACAAGATTGTAGAGGAAGAATGTAGCTGTTGTTTCTTTCTCCCTCATTTGTAAGGCATTATAATGGGATTCCCTTTACCTATCTGAGAATGTGAATGTGTGAATATTGGTTTATATTTCTAGAATAACTGCAAACTGGTCGTAGAATCATTTAGGCTGGAAAAGACCTTTAAGATCATCCAGTCCAATCACTACCCTACTCTTCCAAGTCTGCTAGTAAACCATGTCCCTAAGTTCCACACCTACATGGCTTTTAAACAAATCCAGGGATGGTAATTCAACCACTTCCCTGAGCAGTCTGTTCCAGTGCCTGACAACCCTTTCTGTGAAAAAATTTTTCCTAATATCCAAGAATTTTTCCTAATGTCCTAATGATACCTCTACAGCATTGCTGTATATATTTTTATTTGATTTATATTTTTAAAATAAAGAAGTCTAAAATGCTTTTATATCTTTCATACTTAAGAAGAAGGATTTGCAACCACTACTGTCTTCTGAGTGCATGGATTTGTACATCTTCCAATGGAGAGACTTTGTGCACCAGAGCTGGTGATTCCTGTCCAGCTGCCAATCACAGTCCAGATTAGAAACTGGGAATTTCTTTTCTTACAGACATGTTTTCATTATCCAGTCCCTCAGTGAATTATAAGGTCCAGTCTTGTTATATTCAGTTCCATTATACTACATTTTTTCTGGCATAAGGAAAAATTGTAGGCTCTGGTATGGATTCTAACCTCCATTCAGAATAATTAGTTAAAATAAATTATTGGTTTCAGCATAGATTTTCACTAGTGTAAGTCTGATTCTGGCTATGTTTCTTTTGACCAGTGTGGCAAATGCAACCACCCTGACAAAAAACAGACAAAGACCAGGGCTTGCCAAAGACCTGATAAAGATCATCTTGGTGTCTCACAGCCAGTAATCCAGGCCTCCTGGTCCAGGCCCTTAGCCTGCCTTTGTGCTGTGTTTGCCCCCAACTAATTAAAGTGACCACAGTTCAGAATTGACTAGGGTATAAATGAAGCCCTGCTGCAGAGCTTATTTTGTGTTGGTTCCCTTGGAGCTAGCAGATTTTGTAGTTTTGGACCCCCAAGGTCAATCGAGGGCTTAACTGGACTCAACAAAGTCACCTCATAAAATGTCAGAAAATTTATGGCAGTTGGTGGAAGTTGAAAAATGTGTTTGCATTCTGTCTGTACAGATTTCTCTAGTCCTCACAATCTTTCTCCAAATTCCAGAAGAGCTTGGTAATGTACCATGCCCTTTTTGGTCACTTATTCCATGTGGGGATAGAGGAAATTAACCTGCCTGGGGTTCTGTGTCCTCTGTCAACATGCTACTCATATGGATACGATGTTCACTGAGAAAAGCACCACTCTTACTATTTATTATTCATGCTTAATTAAAAAATGATCTAATATATTCAGTAATTACTTGAAGGCTCTGGGTTTTTTGATGAATATAAGCAAAAGTGATAAAAATTGAAATTAAGGAAAAGTAAAAAAATTTACAGCTTCAGATCCAGCTTTTGATTTTATTTCTGTGGCAACAAAACTACACTATTTTTGCCCCTGTAGTGTTGATTGTTGTCTGGGACTGTAAATTTCTGTCATTAGGAAAATGCAGGAGGCAACATACTTGTGCATTTATGAGAAATATAAAAAGATGGGATCCAACTGTGAGTGCATCTCCCACTGAGCCAAAATTTACTGTGTTCTTCTTTCTTTTCAAATTGGTCTTTTTGCAACATCAAGGAGAAGTGGCAAAGGAAAGAAAGTAGCTATATTTAATAGTCTTCACTGAAATCCAAAGAACAGAAACTGTTCTTGCTTAAATTAATGCAGGACAGATAAATAATGCCCACAGAGCAATTAATGCAAAAAAAACAGCTTGCAATTTAGTTACTGTGTGCAGCACACTCAGTGTCAGTGTTAATTAGTTGGGACAAAACTGTATCATTGTCACAGGATTGTAGGCCTTAAAGTTTTCATATTTTCTGAATTCCATCCTTGCCTTTTAATTACAGGATTCTCTATGTCAGCACACCCATGGACGGCAGGATAGTAAAGGATTTCAAATAATGTACTGAAGATCGGAGAGCTGCAAGTTATAGACCATCACTTGGATGGAAAGCAAATAAGAGCAAGTTCAAGTGAAGAGAAACCTGAGGCTTGCATGAAATTTAGATTGTAGAAAAAGTTTCATGCTAGGACATTGGACATTTCGCCAGATCTAGACAGACTGGAATTTCATGCAGTGAGTACACACAGAGTGTGATGTCATTGGTTTTACATTTATTGGAAAGACTTGTCAGCAGGAATTAATATATTTTACACTGTTTGCCAGGGATAAGTAAAAGGTTTCAAGATTCTTTCCTAAAAGAGAACTGATATGGGAACTAACATCAGTTTAGGAGAGACAATTATTAAAATATGTGGAGAATTGTCACAATGTGAATTTTTGCTGCTTGATTAAAAGTGATGGAAGAAATTACTTGTGATTGAAGTAATCCCTGGGCATTTTATGTAATATATTTCTGCAATTCTTTTTGTGCTACTCCTTCCCTGCCTCCCTCCCTCCTCCCTTAAAACTAGAAGGTTTTTCTTATATTTAGGAAGCAAAGTCAAACATAAAGTATGTGGTGCAGATAACATAAAGTATGTGCTATAGGATGCAAAGGAACCTGAAACAGAGGGAGAAAAAGTAAAATTAACAATCGGTTCAACTAACTGTTAAATTTTCAGTGAGTGGTTCGAGTAAGACAACTCAAGCATACTGCGGCCAAAAATACTGCTTATCCTGAATTGACCACAAAATAAGTAACCACACACTTAAGCAATTTAACAATTGCATAGAGTTGCATGTTAAAAAGAAAAAAAAGTCATACAAGGCAATTAAACATAAAAAGTTAATGCGGCATTAAAGGTTTTTCAGCTGGTGTATATCATGCAAGCAATGCACTCATCAATTCACCTTAACAAATATACTGACTTTCCCAGTTCTTTTTAAAATGTAGCAAAGTTAAAACTTGTCTTTATGTGCAGCACTGGCAACAGCAAAGAAGAGGAAACTGATGTGTCATTTAAAAAGTTTCAAAAAATGTAACTTCAGGTCTTGCTTAACATACTGAACATATGCTCTGGTTTTGCGAAAGATTTACAGCATAGTCCTGTAGTGTCTGATGTATCATTTGATTCCTTGCAAAGACAGAATCACAAGCTTGTGATAAATCCTGAAATAGCTAATCACTGTGTGTCACTTCACCACTGTAGATCACAAGAAATAAAATGTTTTTGTTATATCTGGTAACTGTCACTGAGAAATATTGCAGTCATCTTTGCTAGGATTGTAGGATGTATCAAGGTTCTGAAGTTGATGGGGTCACTGCAGGTTTAGCCCTGTATTTGTTACAGGTCCTTCTCAAACCAATCTTCCTTTCTCCAGCTACATATATTATTTCTAACCATTTATTTACCAGGTAGTCTGAACAGTGTTTCACTTAATAAGCTTCTTGTGAGCTGCTTGTTTTGGCTATTGTCTTTTTACTAATCATAGGATCTATATGCTCACCTAAGTCACCTACAAAAATAGATCTGATTTTCTTTCTCCCGTTAGACACTTTATTTACTGTACAGTGAGCTCCAGTAGACAAATAAGGATTGAATAGAGGACTTCAAATACAATAAAATTTATGAATGTTATGATTTGTTGTAATCCAAAAACTGTAGAATATTAAGACACAGAGTGATGATGCCTCGTGGATTAAATTTTGATCCTTACTTAAATAAGTCTACATCCATTTGTCTGTGCCAAGTGGCTGTAGGAAATGGTCCATCCTGAGCAGTATCAGCACTGTGGGTTCTACCTTTCTGACTTAACCCACAGTTCAAAGTTAGCTCCTTATTTGAACTCAGTTTCAGTGGAGATTTCTTCTTACCAAGCTGTAGAACTGTCCCATTATGCAAATTTTATCTACTTCTATGGCTTTATTTTTCAGGTTTTATCTTATTTTCACATAGGTGATTTCCTGGTTGCATAAATACTCTCCTAAAATAATTTGGTCACACTTTTATTGTCTATTGCCAGATAAGTATGTGAAATGATGTTACCTTTTCTGCAGCTGTGTAGCTTCCCTTTCTGTGCTTCCTTCTGCTTTAATTTTCTCTACTGCATTCATTCTTCCTTGCCTAACATCACCCTTTGCAAAGCTGTACAGTTAAACAAATTACATTTCCAATGACAGAAATGTATTGATAGGATCAAACTCATCACCCCAGAAAATCGTATTTACTAACCTTATGTGTTCAGGTGATAGGGGAGAGTAGAAATCATGGCTGTAGTCTGTCTACATTTTATACTGCTCTGGTTGGTTCAGACTTGGTATCTGCTCTGTCCTGCAAGCAGTAGCAAGCTCCTAGTGCCCATCTATTAATCTATGGTAGAAACATTCAGAACCCTGAATTCCCTGTGGAGGAGGATTACATCTTACTGAAGAAGGGCTAGAAGATAGTGGTGAAGCGCGTTACGTGCTCTGATGATCTGGTAACTGACAGAAACTGCTGTGGTTGGTTTTGTTGATTGTTTTCTAACTAGACCTTGACGTAGTCTTTTCCATCAATGACTGAGCAATGTGTGGGTTTATTGTCACCAGTTGCACCTTGGTCTGTGTAACTCAGAGCAGTCCTCATACCTCCCTCACTTTTGTAAAACTCTTCTAGGAAAGTCATGAACATACCAAAGTACTGGCAAGCAGGGTCAGAAAGCCTCAATGGGAAGAAAGTGGGAGGACAGTGCTGCTGAAGGAAAGGTGCTGGCTGGTTTGGCTGAGCAGGACTCTGTGGACAGCAGGAGTGTGCAAACTGGGAGCTCCTGCACCCAGGGGTGGCTACAGATAAACACATAGGCCTCAGGAGAATATATTCCTCAATAAGACATGTACCTCTCTTTGTACATTTGGATTCTATTTAGTTAATTGCCACCTAAGGAGAAAAGATTGCAAACAACATGTAGGGCTTAGGGTATTGTATGTTCAGAGCACTGATCTACCACACAGTACAGCAGGCTTTCCATAAACAGGAAAAAAGAAGAATAAGATATTTACAAACTGCAGTTGTAAAAACTGCTGGAAAGCTTACAAAACCTGCTTTTGCTATGAAGGTTAGGTAATCCCTATTTGTCTGGCGATTTCACAAGCAGCAGATTCACAGCTCGTTCTGCAGCAAAATGTCCTGAGTGAGAGCAAATTACAATAATAAAATCAGTATTATGAGGATAAGGTGCTGATGCTATGTATTCATAGCTGACAGGGATATCTGGAGGCCATGTAGTCCAAACTCCTGCTTAATGCAAAGGCCACCCTTAAAGTTAGATCAGGCTGCTGGTAGACTTGTACGACTGACCTTTGGATACCTCCAAGGATGGAGATTTACTACACTTCCATTAATAAGAGCTGCAAGTGTGCGGATGATGAGAAGAGTTCTTTTTCTGAAAACATTTGCCTATACGTCAATTAATAAATAGTAAGATTATTGTATTTTAATCCAAACTCCAGGTCTGAATAAATACAAATGTGAAACAACTGAAACCAAGTTACGCTCCAAAAATGAATAACCCACTACAGTTCAAACCTTATGGAAGCTGAAGACTGTTTTAATGCTACATATATGACAGAGAACCAAAATCATAATAGAGGGCTAGGCAAGGAAGATAGACTCAGTTTGAAGGTTGAGACCACAAAAACTCAGCACATCTATTGAACTACTAAACTCTAGGCAGTGACGAGTATTTGTAACAAACATGCAAGAACTAAGTTGTGTTGATTTGCTTTGCTAGGGTTTTCATGCACAGGTTGCTCAGAGGATAGCAGCAACAATATTACCTCAGAAAATATATCATAAGAATTATTGTCAATATTGCAGCAAAAGCTTAAAGAACTGCCAGCATGAAAGGAAATGGGATATTTGTTAATTTCAAGATGAATGAGGATATAGTGCTAGCAGCTGAGATATTACTTATGAAAGAAAATCCAGGAACAGTAGAAGGTGAAGAGGTAAAATTCATGTTTTCTGAGGTGACCAAACCCCATAAGGGACTATATGAATGAAATTTACTGGTAAATAAGCTGGAACAGATGCAATTTTTAATACTACCAGGAAATATAAAGCCCATTATTCATATAAGAATACATAAAATCCTTGCTTTCACTTGAGGATATGTTCATTGGAAAAGGAGCTAAATAGCCAATGAGAAAAATTTCAAAACATCTTTCTTGAATACAAAAACTTTCAACAGAATATGGAAGAATATACAAGAAATGTGATACCTTTCTCAAGTTATTAGAAAGTTCACCTTAAGGTTAAGACAGAAAGAGCTTTATAAGTTGCTTTCTCTGGAAATCATAGAGCCAGAGGAAAACCAAAAAAAGATACGGTGCTCTCACAGATATCTGTGGTAGCAAAAGTTGACCCCTTCACCTGAGAGTATATCTCAGCCTAAAAAAATACTAACAAATAAAGAAAAGCTGCATACATTCAGAAATTTGACAAGAAAATCCAAAATATTATTTTTTTTTTCTGCACTGAGGAATCTGAAGGCCTCTGACAGATTCCATTAGGGCAAGCAAATATATTTTAATGCACTGCCAATACTTGTTTGAGCAGGTGCATTTTCTGCAGACACCATTTTGGAAGTGTATGGTACATAAGATGCACCATCAGAAGATGCCAGAATCACAGACAGCAGACCTTAAAATTCTTCTCTAAAAGATACTGTACAATTGTATACAAAGTGGAGAAATTACAACAGGAGACATGTAATCAAACAGTCAGGATATTCTTGCTGGAAGTCTGTTTATACCAAGATTTCTTGTGATATGTAGGAGGAGGAAGGATATGGGTCTAGCACCTATACATCAACAGTGAACAAGACCGTAAACACCATCCTGGGCACGAAAGGGAACTAACCTCCTCATAGCTGCTTTTTTTAAAATGAAGCCTGAGTTGGCCAATGCTTTCTGGGAGTCTGATGGGTCCATTTCTCAGCTGGTTCCCATAGAACCAGCAAGTGGGAGGAGTGCAAAAGGTAGATGTCTCTGTGATGGCGCACATACTGGCGGCAGACACATAAACACCCTGAAACGATGTTCAAGTCCTAGCAAGGGAACATACATACCTCTGTAATTAGCTGAGCATTTTTGCTGGAGACAAAACTTTGGATGAAGTACCTAAACTTCTTTTCTGGGTCTGAATCAGAATGTCATAAAATTTCCTCAAAATGGAAAGAAGTTAGATGGGTGTGAGGAGGTTAATTTGAGATAGGTTAGACAAGGAGTAAACATGTGTATGTCCTATCAGTATTGCAGGTTCACAGGAGGTTTTTCAGAATGTTCAAACCTAATTTAAGCTCAGGATGAAAAACTGCCACTTCTCTTATTTATAGAGCAGGCTTGTCAGCTCCAGGATTTGAGATATTAGGAAATTCCTCTCTCAGCTGACAAATTATCGCCGTGATCTGTGCTCATAGTTGCTCACAAGCTTTGAAAGGGTTGAGGCTGGGAAGAACAAAGCTAGTGAATCCATGTAAAGTACCTCTGTGTTACTCAATACAAACTACAGATTTTTCCAGGCTGCTTTCTTTGGTTGGCCTGCCTCATTTAAGGCAGTTAATAGCAACCAGTTTCAGAGCAGCTCAGCTGCATGTTGGGGTGGATGTGTGTGAAACTCCATGTCCACATGTTGTGAAGTCAGTCTGTAGCTGGACAGTAAGTCTGATGGACTCTGAGGTGTCAGATATCTCCTATGTACACATGGAACACTTCTCTGCAGCTGTGCAGTGCGTGCAGAGGAAACCAGAGAGGTTCCAGTTTGGTGGGACTCTTCTAGTGATGGCAAGTATAAACTGTGTAGAGCAAGACAGGAAATGACTCATATGTAATTCTTGTTAAACCATGAGTTAAACCTGCTGTTAACTTCCCTGGAGTTAGTCTTGTAGGGAAGGCACAGCATGAGATAGGACTCAGTTATGGGGTATCCTTGAGCTTCACAGTGCAAAGGATTCAAACCTGGTTGAGAAAGATGGGATTTAGGCAGTAAACACCCTTACAATGTCTAAAATGTGTCCATATTCTCTGACAGAGTCAGAGCCTGTCAGCCACAGTGATTTGTGCTCCAGTTCTTTGTCAAGACCTGTCTTAAATGAATTACAGTTTTTGAGGATATGCATGACAAAGTACTTTGGAGACATTAGACTGTGTGCTCCTTATGCAGAAGTCTTGGAAAGCTTGTGTCTTTGGCTAAAAACGTTGATTTCCTTACCATCATGGTGATTTATCACCCTTCCTTGCTTCTTCAACTGCATACAGTAATGAACATTTAGTTTGGCCACCATGCAGGGTAGGTTAGAATTTCTATGTACTTGAAGGATCAGACATAAATGATTTAAATAATACATAAATATTTTAAATACTTAAATTATTTAAGTACATGCAGTAGGGGGAGTTACTATGCAGTTCTGTGAACCTCACTGTTTCATCAGGAAACCTGAAGCTTTGGAACTGCCAATCAGATCTTGAAAACAGGATAAACATTTATTTTTTTACAAAGCCCTGAAGTGGAAAAGCCATTTAAACACCTCGTTTTTCATACGTTATCAGTAGTAGAATAGCTTTCATTGATGTCTGTGTCTTGAATCTGTCAATAACTAAGTAAATAAAATAGAATAAATTTATCCTGAATACTTCCAGTGACTCATAATGGAAAACTTAGTTGCTTATAAAAAAATAAATATTTATGCTTAAGATTTCAGATGCAGTCAGGAGTTAACACCTGGGGCTTTTCACAGGGGAAGTGCTTAAGTTGGACACATATTGAGTGAGTCTGGCATTGATCCACATATTGTGTGACAGTAGTGGTTGAAGGTCCTCAATGTCTTCTATATTTCTTTCTGAATGATCTTGTGACAATGCAGCTGCATGTTTGGTGTGCCTGTAACCTGGTGTGAAATAGTAAAGGAAAGCATGGTAATACTGTTATTTTACCCCTTGATTCCTTTGCAATGGTAAGTCCTTAAAAGCCTATCTTCCTAGAAAAGAAAGGAAATGTGCCTCATTCCTGATCTTGTAATGAAGGATACATACTGTTAGAAACAAGAATTGCTCTGAGTCCCTGCACACAGTCAGTACTTAGAGAAAGGTAGAAATGACTGTTGATAACTCTTGCATTCAGCTTTGTATTAATGTATTTTTAAAGCTGTAAAATTTCTGCTTCCAGTAGATGGTTTGTGAGGGAATAGGTAAGTCAGGTTTAAAATAAGTTCTTTTCCTGTGAGACTGTTGATTTGTTGATCGTTAATGGACTTAGAGAGAAACACTGGGAAACAAACGAGAAACGGAAAAAATGAGACAAAAATTGCTGGCTTTGCACTTGTCTGTCTTATTCATGACTGTGACAGGAGCTGGCATGCATTTATGAAAAGGCTGAGTGGTCTGCTGTAAAGAACAGCTCCATCTTAGTCACCAGTGGACATCTTTTATGATATTAATAAGAAACAACCCTGTTGTTCAAATGCTGATCTATGTAGCTCAGTATTTTGCCTCCAGTAACAGGAGGTATCAGATGTGTTAGAGAAATACAAAGTTGGCAGTTATTTAATATTTTGTCTGTACAGAAAGTTTTTTTTTTTTTAGCTCCTTGAGTGACAATCTGTTTTGTAACTTGAAGGAAGAGTGAGAAGATGCATTCCCACCAAAGCTCTTGGCATTATGGTACCTCTGGGTATTTTTCTTACCAGTACAAATGCATAATCACTCGAGGGATCTAGGAAAGATGTTGACATAGTAGAACATTGTGAAAGAAGCTGGCCACAGGCTAATCATTCTTTGCCTGGGGAAGGTGTTCCGTATCTGCCTTTCAGTATTAGGGAATGCCCTTTTCTCTTATATTAGGAAAGAGGACAGCAGAAACATGAGGAATCATTTTGGATGTTGTGTAGGAGAGAAACTGGAATGGTAATCAGAGAAAAATATCAGAACGGCTCACAATCAACACCAAAGCCCTGCTGCTGTGAACCCCAGGCTGAAGCCTATGCTCATGTGCTTTTTTATGAGGCATCGTGATATTCAAGGGGAAAAGAAAGATGTTTTGTGAGTAGGGGTGAAGAGCTAAAGGGCCAGCTGTACCACTGGTGACAATGCATAAGGTATTTCAGCTGCATGATTTGCATGCTTCATCTAGCACCTTTCTGGCCTTTCTAATCTTCCCTTCATTTTCTTTTGCATAAATGCTGACTTTTACATACATACTGAGAAGACCAAGAATTCCAAAACAGACAGCATGCAGCAAGTATGTCATCACTGAGACCCTGGAGGAATTTAATAATTCAGGCCATAAATCAGGCCAATGACTTTTAGGACTACACTAATTCTTTTTGCTTGGATCTGAATACCAATGTGCCTGAATTTGTTTTTTTTCCTTTTTCCTCTGTTCCAATCAAAATCACTGCTACAAAAACACCTTTAAGAAACTATTTCTGGGCACTGTTCATGTTCGGAACCTGGCTATGAATTACAAACAGACATGGGATGGGTGGAGTACTCTAGTATATTGCAGTGTTTACGTGAGGGAATAGGTAAGTCAGGTTTAAAATAAGTGGGATTTGAATCCAGTGAGAAGTGATTCAAAACATGGCCTGTTTAGTCCAGTCAGCCTGCATGGTCTCAGGCTGAGTTACTATTCTCTGTAATGCTGTTATGAGACAGACCTATATTTCAGATCAAGACATATGCAAGGGCAAGGATGATGGAGACTGTTTCTGCAGTTACTTGCCAATAACTTCTTTGTAATGGACAGATTGTCAGTCCCAGGTCCTATGGGTCAGGAGTACCCCTGAGGGTCAGCTGTGCAGCTTTCACAGCCTCTTGGGTTCCAGTGCCAACCTCCAGAACACTTTGTATACATAGAAACAATGGCCCCAACTTCTGGCATTGTGGTGGGAGGACACTGGAAAGATGTGTAGCAATGAAAAAAGATGAAGGGAATACAGCCAACAGAGTCAGGGTAGAAATTATAATTGCTATACAGCGTTGCTCTAGGGATTCTTCCCTCCTTAAGAAAATAAGGAGTAGATATGAGATGCTTGGATTCATATGAGAGGCTGCTAAAGGCTTGCAGTAGACCTGAACTTTGCAGTTGAGGGTGGGTGGGATTTGGAAAACAAAAAACTAATTTCGAATTTAATGGCTGTGATGCTCATTAGCTGAATGCAGAGGAAAAAGGAAGACCTTGAACAAAATGATCGGATTCCATGTAACATACGTAATTATGGGAGGAAAAAAATCAGTGGTCAAGCAGAACCTGGGCAGTCTCTAGAATTTGAATGGGAGATTGGAACTGAAATGGTGCCAAAATGTTAAGTCAGAGCCCCAAAGCAAATATTTTTGTCTCAAATTGCATATTCCCAAAATTGCTAATTATCTTCCCCCTCTCAATCTGCTTCTAGTCTGGATGTGCAGATAAATTTGTACTGAACTATTTACCTCTATCTCCACCAAGTTTTTTTGTGAGCTATCTTGGGCATGTGGTTTTCTCTAAGGCACCAAGGGAAAGTAAGCAGCTAAGGTACCACTTGAAAGTTTTTCAGACTTTTTTTGTGCTTTTTGAGACTGATGTAGGTCTTAAAAAGATACTGCATCCAGATTACCATGCTGCCCTGAAGAGGCAGTCCATGCCTTTAGCAGAAACCTCTCATCGAAGGCTTCATTGTCTGTAATCCATGTGGTATCAGAAACTCCTTTCATGCATTGTGAAGAGAAAAGTAGAAAACAGTTGAAGAAGTGCATTTCTTGCTCTAGTCATGTTGATGGTAGCCCATGGTTGTCAGAAGGAGCAGTCCTTCAAAGTCAGCTTGGTGGAAATTTGGGAGTTATTCCATGTATCCCTTGCTGCCTCAGGCTGGAAGAACTTCAGGTACAGGGAATGGATTGAAGGGATGGAGCAGATGTTTTCTTTTTCAATGTTGCCTTGACAGAGTGGTTCTGATCATCCACAGCACACCCAGAGATGTTTATGTGTGCGTGTGAGACACCAGGACCACAGAAGGTGCATTATTGGAGGGAAGTTGAGCCCAGGAGGCTTTAGGACTCAGTGCTATTTTCCAGGCTGCAGTGACCACCCGACATAAATATGAGAAATACAGATAGTCCTTACTTGTTGTTTAGTTAGGATCAAACTTTGCTAGAAGGTCTCACACCCACACACGCATATGCACACACAAACACAAATGGGTCTCTCTGGTAGCAGGTCCAGCCCTATGGTGTCCTCCACTCCTCAGGCCCCTGGGTTGTCCAGTAGCTGGCTCAGACCTATGGTCCCTCCATTGGTCAACTCTCAGACTCCTGGTATCTGTCCCCCAGACCTCTTTTACTCATCGACTACTGTCTCGTGAAGTTCTCTATAGTAGATTTGCATGGGCTAGAAAGCACTTTCAGACAGGGTAATATTTAGGAATGGAGCGTAACAATGACAGACTGAAGTGGTCAGGTGCAGGACTTGGCCACTCTAATCTGCCCTCCTCTCCTCTTTCCCATATTGGTCCTTCCTGATCTACCCTGATACCTGTCTTTCCCTTTCCCTTAAACATCCCACAATAAGTTTATCAGATTCCCACAATTTCCCTGAAATATCCCATAACAAGTTCGCTCATGCCCTTAAGGCCCATGGTAATCTTGCTTCTCCCTCCTTATCAATTACAAAGTCCATGTTGAAGCTCCTCAAAGCTTTGAGTGGTTCCTGCAATGTCCCGTCAATAATCAATATGAGAGCTCTGGTCTTTGGTGAAGTCGCTATTCTCCTGCTCCTTTGCGTTTCTGTGTCTGGGTTTTTAATTTATTGCTTTTCTTCCTATCTCTTGTCCCAGTTCTTTAGGCTCAACAGCCCTCAAGTCAATATTCTCACAATAACCTCTCAATTCTCACAAGGTATTTTGCAGTCTTCTGTAACAGACGTTCAGAGAATCTTGCTAAAGCTGGGGTGGGAAAGGAAACGTCTGTGTTTAATTTAATTCTTGTGTGAATTTTTGACTAAAAATATATAGTCTTTCTATGGTAGCCCAGCAACTTTAAATATCAAGAAATCAAATCAATGGAGGGAAAGAAAACTAAATATAAGGTCTGTATTAAGGCTCATTAAATTACAAATCATTGAATGACTTCAAATAAGATTAAAATGTGAGTTCTGTAGTCTATTTTTAAGCTGTTCTACTATTGTGGGTTTTTATTATATAAAAGTGAAGCTAGTCATTTATAAAATCATCTAAATGCACCTTTTTCACCTTCTGTTCTCAGATTTGGCAGTGAAAAATTGTTCTGATTGCAGTTTCTTGAAGTGTAATTACTTTGTCAAAGGAAAATATAATTAGAACTGATATTTAAAATGCACTATAATTTTATTTAAGCCATTTGATAATTTGGTCACGTACTGGATGTTTTGCTAATTTAGCAACAGCTAACAATACTGAAGTTGGAAAATCGTCTCTTTCTCATTTTAAAGAAAACATAATTTACTCTAGTCTTCCATCTATTCACACAGACAAGCTGTGGACACCCACTTTCTGTGAGCAGCTTCATTGACTACACAGCAAATTGTCCGCAGGAGTAATACTTCTGTTGATATGCTGACAGAACCAGCTTCTGTGAATATTTGACTGCTTTAAGAATTTAAATAGCTATTCTTATATTAGTTGTTTTCTCTATTTGGAATGGACCCTTGATAATGCAAAATGATGGCTTCCCATGAGTCATCTCTAACATGTCAAAATACACTAAGCAGCACTTGCCTTTCCTTGCTATTAATGGGCAACATCTATCATTCATCATAGATCCATGCAGATCTGTTAAATCATCGGAAATTGTGAGGAGCTACCTTCTCACATTACGTCAGTGACATGTCCTTTGTAGTGACAGCAGCCTTGAGGCAACAAGAATGCAAAGCACTACCCTGTGACTGCAGCCATATCAGCGGACATGTAGGGGTTCTGTATGTCAACAGGCAGAGATGGCTCCTCAGTGGCCCTTCACATGGAAGGACACCACTGAGAGAGCTCAGCAAGATTCAACCAGGCCTAACAGAAGCCACACCCAACATAAAAACTCCTCTGACTGATCCGCTCCTGGTTAATATAATCCTGGCCTTGCCCACCACCCCAACCACGACCAACTGGGTGAGGGAGGAGACACCGAGACACAGATGGCCAGGCTCTGCCTCTGGAACACGAAGCCAACAGAAAGAACAAAACATTCTGCTAGGTTGTGACACATTCACAGGTCAATTCCAACTTGGGGCCCACAACTTGGGCCTCAGCACTTCAACCAGACATACTACCCATTACTGAATTTTAGCTGACTCTGTTCAGAAGCAGAAATCACATATTCAACTCAGTAACAGAAGAAACTGAAGACAGCTAGTCCAGAGAGAGTTGCTGCATTAGTAATCATGAGTAGAACCAGAATGGGCTTTGGGAGGGAACAAAGCAGAAGCTCCCAAAGTGGTGGTGATGTGTAGTGAGGGCAGAGAGTAGACTCATCTGTTTCTGATCTTCATGTAAAGGATGCTATCGCACAATGCAAGGTAAAGATGAATACACTTGCAGTGCTTTGTAAGGGTGTAGCACAGTGCATCCTGGATACTTTTTTTTGTAAAGGACCTTTTGAAGAGGTTTGCATGAGGGAGCTTGCCACAAAGAGGGATGTTTGTGGGGGTAGATGTCACCAAAAGTAAGGGACTGGCAGACATCATTGCCTCATGCACAGAACTATTATAAGTCTTACCTTTAAGTGTTTTCTCTAAGAGAGAGAAAATTTCTATTCACTCAATGCTTCTAAAAGCTCTCTTGAAAACTCTTGTGAATATATATAATTCAGTGGCAGAAACTGTCTGGGATCTCATTGCCCAAGAAGGAACTTTATTTTCTGGATGTGTCCTTGCATTCAGCCTGCAGATATATAGCTTCCACAGCCATATTCAGGAGCTAATGCTAGAGTTTATATAGTCTTCACTAGTGCTCTTCCAGATGGTCTCCCATTAGCTGATAAGACTGAGAAAAATATTGTAAGAACTGGTGGGACTGAGTAGTGGCCAGAGATATTTAGTTGTCCACTTATTTTTGTATCAGAACATCCATGTGTCTTTTTGTATTAACATTTTTTTGAGATGAAAATCCACTAAGTAACTGCCTCAGAATAGTCTTTTTGCAACTCTGTAGTATTTTGCTCTTGGAATTTTTTCAAAAGACTTTTCATGGTCCTCATTAAAATACCCTTTGATTTGTTTGAGTCTCAGGGTATTTCAGCCTGTTATCACTCAGCCTGGTTTTCATTTCAGGCAGCTGAACAAAATTTAGTAACACTACAAATGTTTTTACTTTTTTCCTGGTAAGAGGTCTGGTCACATTGCCTCTTTGCCTTGAGCAATATTAAATGTCAGCTGTGGAAGACCATTCATTAGAACACAAGATCCAGGAAAAAGCATCCCCATGAGCAGAGAGAGGGGGGAGAATCTGGCCTTAGTGTGCTGAAGTATGAGGGCCAGCAAACTAATGATTCTGATGTATCCATGGGAAAAACTGCCCCTCACCTGGGGACCCTTCCCATAAATGTCAGGGGGTGCCCTGGATCTTTCTATCAGCTCGAACTGCCTACTGATCCTTGGGGAATTTTAAAAGCAGACTTCAGCCCAGGAAGTTTATGATGTTTTCCTGCACAAATAGGGATTGTGGTGACTTCATCCCTCCATCTGTATTTTATTGCTTTTTCTTCCGTTTTTAATTTTCTTTTATTCTTCCTTCACCACTTTTGCTCTCATCCAAATCCTTCCTTCCCATTTATGTAACTCATTTCCATCTTTTCAGATCTCTTCCTGCTCTATGATGAGCTATTTGCTTTTAACTAGTTGGGGGTCCCTCAGCAAGACCTCTTGGGTCCCTGAACCCCACAGGGATCAGACAGTTGCCTCTGATCTCTGGTAAAATCTGTCACTCTCTTCTCATCAAACAAGAAGAAAGGAGGCAGAGAGGAGTCTCATGGGCTGATGGGCTGGTGTGCTCCTCTGGTGTCTAAACAACTATTCCTATTTGGAAAAGCAGTTCCTTAAAAATAATGTTACTGCCTCTCTGTTCCCACAGCTCCCATAGCTATTGCTTTAACTAGGGTTGCTATGCTTTTTTACTGAACAGTAAGTTTCAAGAAATAAGGTTTCAGTTAGAATGGAGAGAAACTCTGTTAATAACTAAAGAAAAGTAAAAAACATAAGATTCATTACTTTTAAAAGTCACTTCATCGTTTTATAAGACTCAGAGCATAGGGACAGAGGCACTGAGAACAAGTGAGAACAAAAAAGGCCAGACAGCAGACAAGGCAGGCTGGTGTCAGCACAGCCTTGTGCACCAGTGTCATAAGGACCTCTTTGTGATGCAGTTTCTAAAAAACCTGTTCATTATAAAAAAGCAATTAAAATGACATTATCTTATTCTATTTTCCCTTTGAAGTATAAATACACTTGGTATTTTGGGTAAAGTTGGAGACTAAGAATTTGAAGAGGCTTTCTGGATTGTAGGAATCACTTACTTGAATCTCTGTTCCTTGGTGGGCCCACAAGGTTATCCTGCACACAGGGTGAATGACAGTTATCACTGAGGTGACCTTTTGTTTTTTACTCTCATCTCTCTTCATAGCTATACATGGATATAGGTTGTACAAAGCAGAATAAATTCCTAAGCAGTGGCTTGCATTACATAGTTGCCTTTGCAGCTGGTGGGGTTTTCTGCCATGCACAAGTGAGCTGTAGTACAGAATATTGCATGCAAATTTACCAGCCTCTCAGCTGATACCTTGAATTTCCTGTGACTGTGGGAATAGCTCTCATCTGTCTCCAAGTAACATGTTCCATGCACAGGTTTGGGTTAGGATTACAGGACTGCTAATAAGAAATTATGGCATGTTTTTAGATAAACATGTAACATTAAAGTAGTGTTATTTTAGTAATACTACTAATGATGATGATGTCTTGAATTACGCAGAAGAAGCACTGCAGTGATACAAGCTGTTTTTCTCCATGATCTGAAAATTTCAACTTTTTTTACTGTACTGAAAATTTAAAGGGTTGAAATCTGTTATAAAATGGCTTTATTTTATTGCTTTTGGTTAACTGATAGTTTGGATTTCTTAGTCTTTAGGTAACTTATGGTGTGGTAATGATCTCCTGTGAATATAATATACAATTTAAAAAATACTACTACATATGAGGATTGCAATGTGGGCAAATTAAGCTTATCTTTTTTTAAAAGTGATGTTACAAATTCTCACTCCACTGTAATGAGGCACCAAAGAGTTTCTTTTCTGTGATATTTATAATGATTAAACATATGCAAAGGCCCAGAGAATTCACAACAGATTTTCCATGTATTCAGACTTCATGATGGACATTGGCAAACACTTTTGACACAACAAAGATGAGCCAAGTACAGCCTTTCTACCATGGGTGACTTAAGCCAAGTGCATTAATATTATGCCCTCTGTTTGTCTATTCAACCATCGACTCTCTTTTTCTTTCTTTGTCTTCTGTATCTTTCTCATCATTTACAGATACTTATTTTCTCTTTTTCTAACATCAAGACCCCATCAGCTTACCTTTCCTCTAGTGTCATTCTGCTATCTCATTCCTTTTTCAGATTTTGTGCCTTCATTCTGTTTTTAGCCCCCTTCTTTTTTATATATTGTTATTTTAGCTCCATAAACACAGATTTAAAAAAAATGTTTTTACTGCAAACTTTCTGCCCCTTTTCCAGTTTTGCGTCTGACTCAAAACACCAGACCAGATGACTGGTCCATAGTTCTCTGGTCTTCCTCCTTTCCCTCTCTGAAGACGTGTTGTTTGCCTTTTTTACCAGCCATGGTGAACAGTGTCTCTGCTTAGGCCTCCAAAATTGTACGAATAAATTAATAGACTTCTAGCTGAAATGTTGCTGAATCACTTGTCTATTCAAATGCAGAGCAGTCTTGCTGGGTACAGCCAAACTCATGTTAGAGCTGTAAGGGACAAAAAAAAACAGAGTTGGAGGCATAGCTGAGAGCAGCTTTTTCTTCATTATCCAAATCTCCCCCAAACTTGCACTGATTAGTTGGTTTTACATGCAAGTGCAAATTGTTCATTTTTCACCTCTAAATAAATAAATAAATTTTAAAATATTGGAAATAGTTTTAGATTATTTGATAAGGACATATATGAATGATGATTTAGAGCTAACCACAGCAAAGCAGGAAGAACGGAAGCTACTCAGTATTTCTGTAAAGGACAATGTGGTAGAATGTGAGTATCCTCTATGGGGTAGGTGAAACCTCCAGTTTTGGACTTCAGCAGCTGTGGTTCTGTTTCTCAGCCATGGCAAAGAGAGCAAGCAGCTTTTGTTGAGATAGTGGACTGTGAGCCTGTAATTCTGGCTTTCATTTCTTGTCGTGCTTTAGCTTTTCACCCTGGTCTTTGGTGGCAATTATCTAACTAAAATAGGGAAAATAACAATTTTTCTCCAGATTAATTTAAATTTCTGATGTTTAGACACAGAACGTGTGAAGGGTATTTGAAGTCCTTGACAATAAAAAGCTAAAAATCCTTGTCGTGTTAGCCCATACAAGATACTGTGGTTTCTCATAGGTAACATTTGTTATTTCACTTGGAGTGGGTAGAAGAAGCCAGATAGGCTGTCTTTTGGGAACAAAACAAGAGAAGTATGCAGACAGGTTGCCATTTGGGAACAAAACAAGGTAAGTATAATACTTAGATTTATGCTAAAATCCCATGGTCATTTATTTTAAAATATGTCATTAAAAACATGCATTGTAACTATTTAAATTTTTACTTTAAATATTTAATTTATGGTCTGGTGAAAGTGGAATGGAATGAGAAAATAAACCAGGATATCTTTCTAGAATATTAGAAGGATTTAAGTGTGTTCTTGTTGAGAAAATAACTGGAAATAATTTTTATTTGTTTCTAGATTTCTGTGTGCGATATAAAGCAGATACAAGATTTTATATAAAAACCCCTTCTCTGTGAGTATGTGTGGACACATACTGTAGGTAACTACACATGTAGTTGGAAAAATGATTACCAAAAAACATCAGCTGAAGAGAGGAAAGCTGGTGCTGAGGGGCAGCATGTGAAAGTATCCCAAGAAGTGGTAAATGGTTCCATCAAATCCACCAGCACTGATATACCCCCTGAGTCAGACAAAGCCACAAGAGGCCATGGCCCAACAGCATCCACCAGGGACTGGGCAACATTGTCCATGTCTGAGAGGGCAATAGCTGCTACTTGCTGACGGAGGCAACAGAGTCATTCGTGTCAGATATAGCCAGGAACCCCATGAGGGACTTTTCCAACATTACCTAGAAGCCAGTGGTGCCAGTCCAGCTGTCCGCTTCTGATATTTTCCTTTCAGCTGTTCCTCCCACTGCATAAATGTGAGTGCACACCTGTGGGAACTGTGCAAGGGAACCAGTGACTTTACTGTCTAAATAGTTACTGCTATTAACAACAGCTTCGTAACAACTCAATTAACAAAAGGTGTTCTAAGAAATACTGGTTTTGACCTGCGTCTTCCTCAGCTCTATCCTTGATCAGAGAAAGGGAGTTTACAACATTTTAGCAGTGAAGCAACAGAGTAACCATTCAATGGTTTCTGATAATCACACTTTTGAAAACTTATTTGGTTATTTTATTGTTTTAAAAATTCTAGAGAGCTGTTTCAGAAAGTATTCCTCCAGGGGTTTATTGCTAACATGTGAGAAAACCTCCAGAACTTGGTTACATTGTTAACAAGATGTTGACAGCAATCAAGAATTATAACAAGGATTAAGAAGTCTTTTAGGTTTCAGATTTGCTACATTGTTAGTCACACTGCCAATATAGCAAGATGGTTAGTAAAGATGAAAGAAAACCTGTTTCATTATTTTTCTACATGACATCCATGTTAGCAGGGAGTTTGGTGCAATACAAACAGTCTCATAAAGGGAAGCAGTTGATGCTGATGACCCAGCAGCTCTGGTGTACGCAGACTCTCTTCTGTTCCTGTGGACTGATTACCCATCAGTGGTTTGAGCACATCAGGTGAGCTTGTGATATTCAGCTTTTCTTTTAGGCTTATACAAAGATATGGAGTTTGTGTGCTCTCAGGTCACTCTGAGACATGAACCAAAACGGGGCAAATGGGAATGGCAGAAGATATGACCCAAAAGTGCATTCCTGCTTTAGGCTACCACATTCATGCAGATGTGCACAATACTAATTAAGAAGTAAAGGATCAAATGGACTGAAGGGACAGGGAATGCATAATCAGTATACTAATTCCTCATATGTTACGTCATCTTTTATATTCTTTTTTAATCAATTTGCAACACTATTATTTCTAGTACAATATTAATTTCATAAAACTAAATGCAACAGAGACATGTCATCCACCTGTATTCTGTAAGAATCCCTTGATCTTCAGTAAGATTTTCTTTTACTTTCAAGAACTGCTTATAAATACTTTTATAACCTCTGCTCAAAATATCTTCTGCAGATCTTGAAAGATCATAGTACTTACAAGCAAAAGGCCCAGAAAATAAACAAAATGATTTTGAATGTCTTCTGATCACTAGTCATCTTGCTTGAAGTGGATCAGACTGACTTCAAAATGCACTGAATCCTTTGAGACTGTAATTTCTGTTATTTTTCTAGGTCCCCATGACTTCTCCCTCTCTCTCTTTCTCTCCCTCTTCTTTCCCCTGTAGTTTGCTTGAGCCATGCAATTATTTGGACCTACTGGAAAATTCCCCATAGGCTGTATTTACTTTCCAGAGAGAGCATAATATGAGGCTGTTACCAGAGTAGCTGTTTGTACTTTTATTATTTTCCTTTTCAGAACTCTGAGGCTGCAGTATTTGATGGTATTTTCCATATTATCTTTGCCATGCAGTTGACTGAGCCATACCAAGTACCACAGGCACATGACTTTCCATGTGAGATTTGAGACTGTACATCTGAGCTGGAAGTATTCACTTGTGTAGACTTCAATGAAGCCACAGAAAGAAAAAAAACACAACAGTGTGAGACTTCCATTCCATAGAAGTATATTAGTCCTTTCAAAGCTTTTAATTTTGTATTTGTATAATGAATTTAAAGGAAGCAACATGTGTAAGGAATGTAATGAATTTAATGGAAACAAAATGAGCTGTTAAATGCTATGAGTGTATTTACCAGGAAGACAGTAGCTTTTACGGTGTTCCTTTCTGCCTTAATGAGGAGCAGGTATCATACTCATTTCTGGAGCAATCCCCATGCATCAGCTGTAGCAGAGCATCCCACAGGACTGCCTGTATTCAAGGCATCAGCATCAGGGATTGCTTCATGGTTGGACCCTTTCAATTTTCTTTCAATATGGCCAGAAAATGGTTTTTAAATTTGTTAGACACCACTGAGCTGTAGAAAGTTGTCAGCATGACAGGAGCCCTGTCAAACATGTCCTGATGGGCTCTTGTGTATACAGTTTGCCATACTCTCTTAAATTTCTGCTCTTTCAATTAAAAATAAAATAAGGCCTGGTACTTTGATCTGGGTTCTTCCTGATATGTGTAGGTTCACCTCTGTGCTCAACCACATGGCCAAGCAGTCTGTTACCAAATATCTACAAGGAATTTCTGTAAATTAGGCTCACTACACTATTTCCAGGGAAGACTACAATTGTTGGCTTTCTGACAGCAAAATGAAAATAATGAACTGTAAGGTACAAACAGCAGAAAAATTGTGTGAGTCATTCTATTAATACATGTAATTATATCTAAAAGTCCAAGTGTCTTGAAATTAAAAAAAGATTGGTTCTGTTGTGTGCTTAACAAGATTTTCTTGGAAAGAGTCTTCCTAGAGAAAGCACTGTAGAAAGCATCGGTGTCAGCAAAGCATAAACAACTTGACACTGTATGCCAAAATTCAAGTGAGATAATGCTGCAATGCACAGGTGCACATTGCTTCAACAAGCAGAGCTATGTGGCCGAGATGGAGAGTGACTGCCATATGCAGCTGTGTTTCCCTCCAGTTCTGATAATGAGCGTTAACTAAAAGTTGACAAAAGGACGTGGAAAATGTTGAGGATAAGTGGAATCTCCTCTGTTCTTTCTTTAAATCTCTCAGAAGGCCTTGGGGCCCTGGAAGTTTGGTGTCAGTATGCATTTCTTATTAATAGTATATTAAGCACAATTAGCACATATGGTGCTTTGCAGGCATGTAACTTATGCTTGCCTTCAAACTTCACTGCACTATAGGGGCATAGGGAAGAGCTACATCATAAATACAAAATAATGTATTGGTGCATTATTGAACAATTTATTTCAGCAAACCTTGTCAGCACAGATTTGAAAACAAACAAAAGGTTCTGTGAGATAGTAATCCAAATAAAGTAATGGGACTTTGAGGATAGAAAAATAGCTGCAAAGGGGTTGGTTTTGTTTTCATGGAGAGATTATAATTATTTCAAGTAATATAGGGATTATGTATGGATGGAGAGACAACAGAAATCTGTCAAGATCAGTGCTAAAGCAGAGCTAAGACAGAGTTTGCTCTTGGCAGAGACATCTAGGATCTCTGCACTTCAATACCTTCATTATCCTTCCTTTTCTGTTCTCTGGGGGATCTGAAAGTTTGCCACTCTTGTACGCAGAAGATCATATATTTTGGAAGATGTGCAGAGTTTCTTTTGGGAAAACAAATATAGTGATACCTGAAGGAAAATGAGCAAAAAAAAAAAGGCACAGGGGAAATACAAAGACGGAAAGAATGCCATGGTGGCTGTGACATCAAATATGGAAACAATATAAATTTACCCTTCCATGTGAAGGAGTATAATATTGCATAACCCATGTTAAGAGACTGGAACTTATCACCTCCCAGAAGTCCTGAGTTTTACAGATGTATGATAATAGTAAGCATCAGTAGCTGGTGTATGATTTATTTTGGGTGTCTACTATAGTATGGTGATTTTACCAACATCCCAAGTGCCTTAAACCCTGATAGCTGGCACTGTAATTCATGGTGCGTCTTAAATAATCACTTGCAGTTGTCTAGTAGGGTATTCCTGTTCATATGATGTGATTTTTTAATGCTTTCCAAATAGCTGAAAGTGAGCTCATGTGGTACTTTATTATGGTAGTTTATATAATAAACATAACAGATATGTTTTGGAGCATGCTTTTAGTGTCCATCTTACTACTTAGGAATATATGTGTTACATCACAGATGTAATTTGTCAGGTGTAGCACAGTGGTGTTGTATGAAGTTGCTTAAGGACTCTCAAGACCATGGTTGCCAATCATAGGTCTTTTATTGTGTCTGTGGAAAAGATAAGTAAGCAAATTCATTAGTAAAAAGTAACACAGTTACAAGTTGTCAAATAAATACTAGTGTTGTTCTGTTAACTAGATTTGATTTTTTCCAAGAAAACATCAAGCTGTTTAAATGTCTGTTTGAAATGTGGAATGCTTCAGTGAGAGAGATATAAGTTATGTGTTTCTTTTCAGTATCAAAATGAAATACAGACTGGCTATCACTGCTTGTGTACACTGCTAAGATATTTGTGCAAGGTCATTTGTATAGTCATCATTATTTCACCTCATGGAGATTTTGATCCAAACTCTCATTTCTTTATGACTTTCAATCTTTTTTGTGTTGATAAATAGCACCACATTTGAAAGGTTGCAGTGTCTTGGCAAGGCTGAGTACAGTTCAGCAGGTCCATACACATGACAAGGTGCTGTGACCTCAGCTGGATGAAGATGGTCAGAATCAGGGATGTAGCTTCACTTCAGCGAAAACGTCTGCATTTGTTACCTGAACTGAATATGACTGGTCTACCTGTAAAAAAAAGCCTCAGAAAACATTTGGCATGGATTTGGTATGTATTTTAAGCAAGTGTATAGTGAATGTACTGCCAGATTTTTCAGATTTACCTTTTAGAATCAAATTCTTGCCGTCTCAGTCAGGTGGGATACAGCAAAAGTAGTAAGCAATTTGAACTGTGCCAATGGAAGGAAGTTTACCCTTGGTAAGCCCCAATATTTTTGATGGTGAAGCATTAAATTTTTCTACTTTTGTGGCTCTCACAAGTGCCTTGGAATGGTCCACAGGGACAATTTACCTATGTTGTGACAAATTGCTGGTCGCTTCTGATTTCTGATCTGCTTCTTTCAGAGTGTGAAATACCATATTTGCTAATCTGTTGTGAGTATCTGCTACACATTGGGTGCTCTCATTTTAATGTGTTTTTTATTCAATTTACTTTTAATTTACTGTGTTAATGCAAACTGTAGTTAAAATTTTATATTAAAAAGCTAAATAATAGAGCAGAGTTGCTGCTGAATTTGGAAATAATTTGACTTTTACCATTATTTTAGCAATAATAAACAGTGCATTAGGGGAAATATTTGTGTAGAAGTTTTTGCTTAATATCCAGAAAACATTAATCTCCTCATCTAGCAGCCTTCCTACTGCCTGACCTGCTCATTCTTCTGAGGAATTAGATGAAAATGAATCAGTCAGTGCTTATTTTGGAGGGCCTCAGTTGGAGGTTTACATTAGAAACAATCTTGGGAATGACAGAAAGACACATCTATAAATCCAAGAATGGTACCTAGAGGAATCTTAGCTTCTGAATTAAATCAGCACTTGCCTTTAGCATATCTTAAAGCTCACCATAAGATTATATTAGGCAGGCTGAGTGGCAACAGAGGGAGGATCAAGATCTTGAAGGCATACTTCTTTTATTTCTGTCCCTTTAATTTTTAGACAGTTAGATATTTGCAGCACTTGGCAGCACCAGCAAAGCCAATTTGTTACAGATTTGGACAGCAACATTTCACAATTACTGATGTTGAAAGCTTTCTGTCAAAGAAAAAATTGCTCCACATTTTTCTCTTCGATCAACAGCTATAGGCCTCCACTAATACTCTGCAGGGTAAGTGTAGGTGTTTAAGAGATTGCCTGTAGGTGAAAGGTTTTTGCTTCAGTAACTCGTCATACTTCTACATAAGTTACAGACTTTTCTATCATACTGGAATATTACAAACTCATAGGAAACCTTCAAGATCCAAATAATTTCTCCCACTGCACTTCTGTGCCGCGGTGCTCTGACTAATGCTTAAAACTAAAAGACATCACCTTCAAATCAGTACCCTGTATTTTGGGATCCTGGGCTGGCTGGTGAGGTTTAAAGAAGGAGCAGCCTGCTAATTCATAGGGATACTTGATCTTATATGAACTTGTTGGTCTTGTGGAAGTGCACCATGTTTCTCTCTACAGCTCTATACTCCTCAGTGAATCGTAGGCTAGTGTGTTGCCAGCTTACACCAAAAATTTCTAAGGTAAAAGGTCAAACACTTTTACAGCTTGCTTCTGTACATACAATCACATACAAATGAAAAAAGATCATACCTGGTAGGAACTACTACATTGCAGGTCAGCTATAAAAGGTTTTCTGCTGTTTTGGTCAGGTAAGGAGCTGAAGAGTTCTTGAATAGATATTTAATCTGAGATCCAACTGTTAGAGTAGATCCTCATTGCTGGCACTGCACCAATGCAACAGTGTATGCTCACTTTCTCCTTGGCAGTCTACTCAAATTCAGGTAACTTCTCCTTTGGGATTTGAGAGGTTTGGTATTTAGTTCTTAAAATCTGGTACTTAATTAATACCTAAAGTTTTAATACTCCTCCAAAAGCATTACTGACTGGTTTTAGGCTCCTTAGGCCTTCGGACTCTGCAAGGTAGAAAAATCTGGTGGTGACCATATAGTAAAGGAACTAAAGTGGTGACTGGTCAGGTACTTAACCCCACAAAAGCCAAGTTGTTTCCCCACTGCGGAGGTAATATTAACTCCTTTCTGTCAGGATATGGTCAGCCCTGTCTACCTGCTAGAAAACTTGTGTACAAACCCATACACTGACAATCACAGTTTACATTAAACATCATGGCAAATGTTAGATATACTTGGTCTCACTGTAGATAATTTTGAGGTAACACAATGTCTGGCATAAATTGCTTTTCACTCTGTATTGAGCGACACCATGACATAGAGGTAACACTGAAAGTAGTTTCATACTTACTGGGATTATATAATTTTGTGTGTCTGCATGCATTTACATGAATCATTGGGCTCTGGCCATACAGGTCTAAGAGTGGAAGAAATTGCCAGATGAGTAGCAAGTATGTGTGCTTATGTATGAGAATGTGTAAAGCTCAACAATGTTCAAACAATACCAGTTGACAGACTTTCTGACAAAGCTTTATTTTATCAGCTGCTTCATTCTTCTGTTACATATTCACAAACATGGTATTCACTTTGTGGCAATTTTTATACTGTCTCAATCTATCATATACATTTTCCATTTTTAAAATATATGTGCTTTGATCACCACCTGCATAACAAAACAGTTGCTGGTTTACTATATAGAAAACTCTCAAGTATCATTGTGTAACCTTATTTCTAGTGAAGAAATTAGTTGATTAATCAATTAATGTTGCTTTTTAAATAGTAAGCTCTATAAATACATGAGGATTACAGTATGTCATGGAAAGCAATGGCTAGTTTAAACTCTGCTGGATATTTATTTTCACACACATATTCATTTCTCTTTGTGTGGTTTTAATTTTCACAAAACAAAGTGAGGGTATCTCTCTATGCTTTACTGATTCAAGAGTCCTTAGAAGCCCAAGGATTATTAGTACCTTTTGTAAGACACCCCCACAGACAGTTATGTGCACCCATATCTCAAGTAAGAGCTGAAGTTCAGAGGTTGATTTTACAGTTAGCAGTATTCTCTGCACTTTGTAAAGCCTCTGGTCTCCTGAGGCTGAGATATCTAGATAGCTCTTGTGAAGCAATTGTTTTGTTTTGACAAATACATTACATTCACCCACACCTCTTGATAGTCTTCTCTCTAAACTGTTGACAAATATATACCTCTTAAAGTGGACACTAGATAGGAACAAATGCTGATACAATACTGAAAAGAAAACCCACAGGAATTCTAAAATTGGTTGTAACCTACCTGGTTTTCTTATTTTTTTATGCGGTCCTGAGGCTTTATGTCATTTTCTCCTAGGAATTACATCCTTTAGAGAAGTTTAGCTATTCTTCTGCTCTGGAAATGCTTGATGTATACATTTTAAAGGCTATCAGATCTTTCAAATGACAAGTGTTTGGCATCCATCAATGATGAATTTAGACAAATAACTAATAAGAATAGATAAACCTGGGACTTATTGTATAACAGACAGCTGGAGGATAGCTGTGTATGCTTTTGCATATCTATCTGTCCCTGGCTGATTTATTTGCCTGAATTTACATGTGGTAACATAGCTAAAACATAGTATGTTTTAGTGTTGTTAAACTTTCAATGTATTTTCTGATTCTCAGTAGAATCCAGCTAAGGGGTAGCTAGAAACATATACTATGGAGTGGAGTATGGGCATCAAAAACATACTTTAAAACTGAAAGTATCTTCATCAGCTGAATTGCTCATAGCCAAGTGATTGCCATTATTCAGGACCTGAGCACTTTGTATATCTGTGATCTGTTATCCAAAAACTATAACTACACTTCTAGGAATATCAGTGACACCCAATGATAGGACAAGGGGCAATGGGTGCAAGCTGGAACATAGGAGGTTCCACATAAATATGAGAAAA
>JAVSBS010007266.1:14357-24408 GCA_033124195.1 Coracias cyanogaster | reverse complement strand
TGCCCTTTAGCCTGGGTCCTGGGCATGGTGGCGAGGAGAGTAGGTAGGGATGAGCCCACCCAGAATAATGGCTCTTCTATAAAGTAATAGCTCTTTTATAGAATAATGGCTCTTTTAGAGTGTAAAATAAAGAGAAAACCTTTAAGAAAGTGCAGTGGTGTATTTAATGTAAATAGGGAATTGCTACCTCCTTCCTCTCCTAGAAAAAAATTTCTATAATCAAGAATGTATTGGGTTGGAAGGGACCTCTAAGGGTCATCTAGTCCAACCCCCCTACAATAAGCAGGGAAAGTATCTAAATGTATATAAAAGCCTCTATTGCAACCTTGCTACAGAAAGGACATATAATTTTAAGGTCCATTAACTAATTGGGGAAAATCCTGTAGCTGGCATAGACCCAGGCAACATGAATTTTAATAATACTGGTTACAACTACTTTTTTTCTCCTGGAAAGAGAAAGCCAGTGCCTGTGTGCACTTTAAATATATATATATATATAAATATGTGTGTAGCTCTGAACAGTTTTACCGAACGGTAGGAAAAAAAAAAAAAAATGGCACTGGAACTGCCGAGGCAGGCTGCAGAAATGACCGCTCTGTTTAATTCCAGCCACAGTTCTTGTTGCTGTGCTTTCCTACAAACGCAGCCTGTGGGCCCAGCCTCGAGGAATTTAATCTGCGGTAGTGCCACATCTAGTTTCTGGGGAGAATGACTTAAAGCTCTGGGGCCTTGTTTCGCTCTCAGTTGAGTGTTCTCCTGCAGCCAACACATTTAAGCGTTTTGCTACACGTCCAGATCGCTGCGTTTGTTCAAGATGGAATAAGCCATTCAAAATCTAGCTGTGTTTTCTTCCCACAAAACTAACACTCCCTAAACAGCAGCGCATGCAGAGATACCAGTATGGCAGGTTTCTGGGACTTGTCTTTTAGGTTTGCCCGTCCCGCTCTTACGACAAACGCTTGCAGAGGGAACGAGCACAACGCCACTGCTTGCACCGCGTCCGATTGTGCAGGTTTCAACCTGCTCTTTAGCTTTGGCTTCTCAAGACAAGAGTCTTGCCGTTGCAAACAGTCCCTTGCAGGTTAGATGAACAGGATGTTCAGGAGTTAGTACATGTTGGCTGATGGAATTAGTCCTGTTACCTGTAGAGGTTGAGAGCTCCTGTGCCTGAGCTATTACGAAGCTTTTATCGCAGTGCTGGCTGTGTTGTAATCCAGCAAGCGCTTGATCTTTTACCCGCCCAGACACTGGAGGCATTTTTAATTATCTGAGGGTTAATTTGCATGGCAGCTTTTGCTGAAACAATAAATTCATACCTCTGATTAGTTGGTATGAGTTTCTGTATCAACATTTGTATTTGGATTAGAGCTAGTAGCTTCCTACTAGCATTCAGACAAAGGGGTTGCTTCAGAGCAAGTTCGAGAGTCATCCAACCCTAAAAACATATTCCACTTCTTTGCAGGGAAAGAGGCAATTATAACGTGTGGTAGGAGAACATCTACTCCAATGCCTCTTTTCTATGCAGGTATGAGGAGATATAAACACCTCGTCTGATGAAAAGCATGTTTTGCAAGGCTTGACAAACACGATGTTCACCTGGAGCCGGAGTGTTATGTACGTTTTAAATGTTGGTAAGGTTGGTTTTGCAACTCGTTGTAAAACTCCAGTCGAGCAGCTAGCTGTTTATCGGTCTTAGTAAGGAATTTGGTACTTCAGTCTAGAGGGGGAACTGCTATTTATCGTGATAGGCAAAGTGGAAGCAGGGTGAGGGGATTTTTCTCCCCGATGCTTGTCCCTCTGCTGCTGTCACACAGCTTCCCTCACCTCTCCAGTCTAAGGTGGGGAGGAGAAAAGCCGGATAGCGACAGCACACGTGGAGCTGGAAAAAGTCCCTGGGCACAGCAGTGGGAAGCAGAAAAAGTCCCTGGGCACAGAAGTTTAGGCAGCTCAGCCATGCTTGTCCTGGCAGCGCTTCTGTAGTACAGGAAAGAGGTCCCTTCCTCCAAGCAGGGTTGTCCTGCCTCTCCCACCCACCTCCCTCCCGTACCAGTTGTGAGACAGGTGTAACAGAATCAAAACCCTCTTGTTTCCTTTCTGTTTTTAGAGACACTTTAAAGCATGTACAGTATCTTCTATGTTTCTTTACATACTACATGAACTAAATCTTAAATAATCCCATGGAATGAGTGAATCATTTCGCCTCCGTGTTACGGAGAGGAGGTGGAGGCACAGACAAAGCAATGCTTTGCAGGAAATTGCAGTAAAAACTAGTGAGAGATCCAGATTTTCATCATAACTCCTGACATTTGTCCTTGCCTCTGAAACGCGTCCCCCTTTCAATGCCATAGGATGTTTTATAATGGGAGGGGAAATGTTTTTTAACAGAACTGTTCTACATTAAAAGGAAGCATTTATTTTCATTGATAGCAGCTCAGTGAAGGCTTGACCCTGGGCCCACAATGGCAGTTTTATCCTTGACTTTAATGGAAGAACAATCAAGGTCTCACGATATTACATCCTAAAGAAAGGAAAATACTGCGGTTTGTAGCAATAAGATAAATGTCTCGTAGTTAGTGTAAGCCGTTATATTCTTGCAATAAATGATTTATTAGATTGATTAAATGTCTTAGCTTCCCTTCAGCTATTAATCAGTTTTGGCAGCTGTTTATTGCTTTGTATACTTCAAAGTAATGGAGATTATTCCTTAATTATCTCATTGCAGTTCATTCATTGTTTCCTAAATTGTGCCGTTACAATGCTAGATTGCAACAGTAAAACAGCATCAATACAAAGTTACGGAGTTCCCATTTCGTGATGCATTCATAAAGTTAACACATTCTACTGTGAAAAAGCGAACACAATCTACTTAAAATGAAGCGGTGATTTCAGCACAGTGACCTACTTGATGTGACATGAGAGGTTTTGATGAGAAAACAGTAGAGCTTTAAGTGTGCTGGGGCTCTGCTTTCACCAAAGTACAACGTAGCATGTTCCCTGGTGAAATATGTGAGTAGCAGAATTTATTAAACTAGTACTTATTTGATCACTTTCAGTTTCACCAAATGATGTGAATTTGTGACGGTTTTGTGCCTTCGAATACAGTGTGTTCATTTCTTTTTGTCTGTGCGAAAAGGAACGAGAAAACTCCAAGCAATACTATCATTTAGAGGTTACTATTGTCATTCCACAGAAGGATAAAAGAGTGCCAAATCAATCAGAACAAAAAATGGCTGCTTTTAATATTATTGTCGGATCTGGCAGCACTTCATAAAGTAGCAGTTGCATAAGAATTTCCATTCTAAGTCACTTTTTCAGTCAGCTGTAACTGTACCTAACTTTATGAGTTGTCTGTTTCAGGCTGAGTTGTTTGGGAGGAATCGGTATTACTGTCAAGCTGAGAAGGAGTCATGAAACCTCCTTTCAAAACCTGTAAATTTTCTCCCTTCTTGCTCCCCAATAAAAGCTTTTTTGGGAAAAAATAACACTGCAAATTTTGGGTTCTTGGTTTGGTTGGTTCTTTTTATATTCTCCTTGACTTTTTGATAGCAGAAAATGTCGGTCCTTAGCCTGGGTTAAATTAGCAGCAAAGAGAAGCTGAATGGGTTTTTTACTAATGTTAATAATTTCTCTTCAAGCCCAAATTCCTGTAGACTCCTAATCCAGAAACTTTGATTAAGGAACCCAACTAAGATGAGGCCTGATTGTGCCAGATGTTAGACACCTCCATCAGAAACGATGCCTGAAAAGCGCTCAACCCACTGCGAAGTGAACATATAATTAAAATGCTTGCCCATAATTTTGGTGCTGGGTTGAATTCAACTGGTGACCAGCAGGTGAAAGTCTCTGTAGAGCTCATCACCTGGTGACCTACAAGTGATACATCCAGTCCTTCCCAATTGCAATGCTACATCTTTGCAGGAGAGCCTGCTTCTTTTTCTTAGCAAGCAAGCGAATCATGTTCCAGCCCTTTCAAAAAACATTCCCTGGGTGTTCCGGTTGCATCTTCTGCTTCATATAGTCAAGTTCAAACGGTCTCCTACTGCCCTGAGGTGCTCATCAACATCTTAGAGCTGGAGGTGAGCTGCCACCAGAATTCAGCTAGCAGAAACATTTAAAGAAAGCTCCCACTCAGTGAAAACTAGCTGACTCAAGGCAACTATTGAAATTCTGTAGCCTAAATAATTTGGCCTAAACCAGATTAGGGCTTACTCTGAATCTTCCAAACTGCAGAAGCAACACCACAGGGCCAGAAACAACCGTTTAGGAGGCAACAGCAACTTTGAGTAGCATAACTGCTTGTCTACCTGCAGCCTTAGACCATATCCATGTTACCTTTTGCTGTTGGTCAGAGATGAAGAGGTGGGAATTCTGTGTCATCAAGGGACCTCAGGGAGACATGACAACAGTAGTAGGACCTCACTTTTGACTGTCCTTCTGTTCCACTTGAGCACAGCGATGGGATAGGATAGAACTTGGCTTTGCCCTTATCTGGTTACCCATTGTGAGCACTCTGTTCTCCAGGATCCTGCTGCAGCATTCCTGCTGTAGAGGCTTGGTTTCCATTTCAGTTTTACTGGTTGTCAGATAGTTTATCAGTGAAACAGAGATAATAACAGCTAATCTCGTGTTATGGTTCCGTGGCTGTTTATAGCTCCTATTAATAGCAGCTGTGGAAAGCCGGGGAGTAGACTTTATAGGGCACTGGGGTAACCAGTTACTGCACATTCCCCTGAGGCTACGTAGCATCAATTGTAGGATCTTGTCCTTTCCAGACTAGATCATCTTAACTCTGGCATTCTGTATCTTTCAGGGATTTGACTTTGCACTCCGCTGTTCCTTCTGAGACACGAGTGGTGAGCAATTGATTTCGCTCCATGGTTTACACTTCTGAATGTCCCAACTGATTTCCAAGAGGATGTTCCATAACTGAGCTCTCCCTTCTGCTCCAGCACAGGTGGGTATCTTCAGAGCACTTAAAAGTGATCTGCTGAATTGGCTGGACTTTCACTGGAGGGAAATAGGAGAAGTACAGGATGTTTCCATAACTCTTAGAGGTTCGTACTTTTAAATGCTTCTAAATGTTCTGAATTCTCGTTTCAGTTGATGGCATCCACTCCTAAAAGTGTGCTTTTTACCCCTCAAATGTGGGAAATATTAATGTAATACCTGATTCAGTGAGACATTAATCAACCCTTATGACATATAAAACTTGCCTCCTTGGAACAGGACAGCAGATACCATTGTCACTGATAGATGCGTGATGGGAATGCTAAATAAGAGTGGTGGTAGATGCATACCATGGTAGTGATGCGGTTCTGCTTTCCCATTAAGCACGGTAAACATGGGAAGATATTTGTCTACCAGTTCTGGGGGAACTAGCTGGTGAGCTGTGAGAAAGTCCTGGCTTTGTGGATGATGAAACGGGATAAGAATGGCATGTCAAAGGCCTGAAACAGCCCTCAGCAAAGAGTTCGGGTCATCTTGGCACACTGAAGTGGTAATTTATTCTAGGAGTCACTACTGAAATCATCAGTGTGAGGTAGGAAATAAAGCAATAGTATGAATAAAGGCAGTTGAATTTGGCCTAATTGAGAAACAGAAAAGGAGGAGTGAGGAACACGAAAGGTCTTGTACATGCAATGCCCTGTCATCTGAGTCAACTGATGGTCACGGTAAGTAGCCATCTGATTTTTTTTTTAAGAGGACTTCTCAGAAGAGAAACCTGCTGACTGTTGGAAAAAGAAAGTCAAAACCTTTAAGAATTGCAATGAGAAATTCTAACCAGTGCCTGATTTTATGCCATTCATTTCAAATTGCATAAATGGCAACTTGGCTTTTGGGCTCATGCCTGAAGGAGCACCTGAGAACACATCATTGCATCATCATTGAGAGCCTACTGGCCTTCTTTTTTAATTATGGGCTGGCACTGGAAAGTCAAGTGACTTGATTGGTTGAGGCTGATACTAGACCTAACTAGCAGTGAATGACTACCACGCAAAAATGCTAGCATGAAAACCACAAACTCTCTTTGAAGTCTTTGGAGCTATGCTTACTTGCCACTGACCATTTATTTGAGTGAAGTTTTGTTCACACGGCTGCCAGTGGGGCATGAGAGTGTCAAGAATGTGAGAGAGTATTTCTCATGTGCTGGGGTGGTCCATGTGGCTGGAAGTAGAGAAACCAGAGACAAAGTGGGTCGGCTTGAGTGAGGAAAAAGGAAAGAGTATCTGCAGATGTAACGAAAGGGAGCCTTAGGCACGTGTGAATTCTGTACGCAAGCGATGAGGGGAAGGGTAGATGGAGAAAGCACTAAGAGAGTGAACCACAGAAAGGGTAGGGAATAAGAAATCCTTAAAGAGAAGCTCCTAACAACTCTCAACATTTCAGTCCTAGTGGCTTTCCTCTGGAGAACTTCCTAGCAGGGCATTTCAAATGTGGGGTGATCTTTAGCACCTGGTTGTTGGAGAGCTGCGAAGAAACTTGGTGGCATTTGTTGGAGAGAGGATCTTTAGATATTGAAAAACAGAGCTAATTTAAAGGAGTTCTTGGCAATATTCTAGTTCTCTTCTCCAGTTGTTCCTTGCAGAGAATGTATTATTGCCTCATGCAACCTCAGCGCAATCATTCTGTTAGAAAGGTGATGCATGTACAAATGGAAGTGATGCTGGGTCAGTGGGAAGCTTCTGCTTGTTTATTTTTGGAGCCGCCATCTCAGCAGGATCCCGCTGATCTGAGTTTCTCACAGAAGCCATCCCCAACTTGAAACCTGCCCCAAGCCACGAACATAATGAGTGCCACCGCTGTCGTTGTCAGCTAGCAAAGACATGGCTGTGCATGGAAGCAAATAGATTGTAGCACTATTAGCTGCAGACGTGTAGGCAGGCCTGCCACAGCAACAGACTTCACACCGTTGTAAAGTGTTGAGTGCTCTGGAGACTGATACGCCGTGTTTAATTCAGCTAATTGGTTCTTCAGCTTGGTTGAAAGACCAACCCGTAAAGTATAAAAATCTCAAGCCAAGTGACTTTTTTTCTTGTCTGTCATGGGTAACATGTTTTGTACATGATTGTCTATCAAACGTTCAGCTGCAACATGGTCACTTTGATGTTCTCCCGTGATTGTCTCCAAGCGTCGTTTGACAGCAATTCTACATTTTACTTCTTTTCTCCTCGTCTTTCTGGGAGACCTTATTGTGGCCTCTCAGTACTTAAAGGGGGCCTATAAGAAAGATGGGGACATCTTTTTAGCAGGGCTTGTTGTGACAGGACAAGGGGTGATGGTTTTAAACTAAAAGAGGGGAGATTTAGACAGAAGGAAGAAATGTTTTATGCTGAGGGTGGTGAAACACTGGAATAGCTTTCCCAGAGAGGTGGTAGAAATCCCATCCCTGGAAACATTGAGGTGAGGTTGGATGGGACTCCGAGCAACCTGATGCAATTGAAGAAGTCCCTGCTCACTGCAGGTGGGTTGGAACTAGATGAGCTTCAAAGGTCCTGTCCAACCTAAACCATTCTATGATTCCCTTAGGTCAGTGAAGGAAACATTTTCCTTGCGTACTTGCCTAACGCTCAGTCGGGGAGTTCTATATGACTGGGTACAAGCCAAAGTGGTGTTTAGAGACTATAACACTGGAAAACCGTATCGCAGTGTGTTGGTCCAAGCATCACTTGCAGTGCTTTGCCCCTGGCTGGTCATCCCGCAGCTCCGCATAGCCGAAGCGTGATCTGTTGCATTTGCGTGCAGAGAAGACTTCAAACTGCCTGGCGCTTTGTGTGAAGTTTCCCCTTGGCTGAGGGCCCTGTGCAAGATCCATGCACCATTTGAGTTCTTCATGCATTAGCTTTCACCAGACTAGTTAAATAATTAAGATGGTCTACTGGCCAATATATTGATAAATGAATTACTTGGCTTCCATTGGCTACGATTTATGTGACCGTGTGGGTTATTATTATTTGCAAGTATTCATTCAGCTCTAGCTACAAGTGGAAGTGCCTGGCTCGTGGGGTGACTTGTTGGGAGAGATGGGTTTTGACCTCATGGGGACCCCCCCAGCTCGCTCCCTAAGGAGAAATTTGTGGCTGAAGGGTTGGGTTGTATTTGCAGACTGCTTGGGCCTGAGACAAAACCAATGAGCAGCTCTACGACACCTGCTTGACCTGTACTGCTTTGATTTAGGGAAATTAAACCCTACCCCATAGAGAAAGAGCTGAAATCCTGCTGCTTTGGGGACTGTTATTTCCATGTACTTGTTCAGTGAGTTGGCCTGGCAGTTTACAATTCAGAAACCCTGGAGCACTGGTGAATTGTGAGGGAAGTACACTATTCATTATCTGCTGTCAGGCATTCATCATTCCAGTGTAAGCTTCAATCCTCTCATCAGGATGCAGAACATTACTTATGACCAGTCACAGGCCGTGAATAATGGCTTCACGAAATGAACAGTTCTCTCACAATTCGGACTCAGGTTTGTTAATCAAAACTATTCACACCCAGATTCTGGCAGCCCCTCGCACGCACTGAATAACACCTATCCCCAGCGCAGTCTCTTTGGGTTTAATTGAATTTATGGTTTAACAAACTCTTTTTTTTTTTTTTTCTTAAATCTGGCTGACCTCACGTAACCAGCTCGCAGGAAAAGCTGGAGTTTGCCTCCACCAAAACAAGTAGTTCTTGTCTCGTTCTGCGTTAGCACTTACTGTACAAAACCACTTTGGCAGTGATGACAAATCTGCCTGTCTTCTCCTTAGCTCTGTCAGATGAGATATCCACGCTGGTCAGCAGCTAAGCGCTGCCTAAAGCTAAGCAAGGCTTTAAACGTATCTTTTCTTCTTTATGTGGGAAAAGTAAGTCAAGTGGCACATTCTTTCTGGGATCTTGTGCACAGCAATAAAATAACACGACCATATTCATCCGTGTGTAGGATTGTGCACTCTTCTAGTCAACCTCCCAAGTTGAGGTTTCACACCAACAGCAGTTCTCTCCTGTATATTGCCAAACATACTTCAGACTCCTGGAAAGTGGAATATATCGGTGTATTTGCAACCCAGGCCCCAAGTATTCCTCTACATATGTTCAAAGCAGCTGGTAGCTCTAGCTCCCTTCCCCAGTCGTAGGAGGCTTCTTACATTTTTTGCTCTTCTGAACCGTGCCAAGGAAGCTGGTACTGCATTTCCAGAAGCAGGGATTGATTAAGTTGGAACATTTCACTTACAGGAGCTCTCTGGGTGGTGGTGGTAAGGTAAAACCCTGGAAATACTCAGCAGAATCTTTTGTCTTCAGTACTATCTTTGCATTGTAAAGGACAACCTTGGCTGTCATTACACATACTGGGTAAGACCTCTGAGAGTGGTTCCCCAGCACTATTTTGGGGCATGGGACTACCAGCTGATGTGGAGGTGGTAGGATATGGCCAGGATCTTGGATGTATTCCTACTCCCTTGAGTATTCTTGGGCTGAGAGCCCCAATGGAGACTCTCAGGGATGCAGTAACCAACTTCCATTGCAGTCACATTCCTCTATCTGTTCAAACAGAACTCTGCATTTTGCTTTATTCATTTGTAAACCCATTTTCAGTGCATAATCTTCCATAACCAGTTCTTCTTCCTTGGGATCATATTTTAGGAAACAGTCGCAGCAGTTTCACCCCTAGAATGTATTTCCCCGTATAATTAAATGCCAGTCCACTTGTAAGTAAATCAGTGCTCAAAATGAGGAAGAAAAAACCCTCTAGATTCATGTCAGAGGATCTCTCTATCAGCAACGGCTGGTGCAGGGGAGGCACAGCTTGCTCTGGGTTTTTTTCCAGCAGATTACGGTCTGAGGCTCTAGCTGCAATGAGTGGGAAGGGAGGAGCAGGGAAAAGAGGGAGAAAAAAAGAAAAGGCCCTCATCGAGAGAGAAGCCAGGAGCGCTTATCTCTCCCTCTCCCTCCTCTGCCTTGAGTCCACTGCCACCAGCTCTCCATCATCTCTTTCTGCCCTCAGGGCTATGAGTGTGGGCATCTGTGGGGGAATAGCCTGATCCGTGGTTTTGTCTCCTCGTGGAAGTTCTCA
>JAVSBS010007266.1:0-13961 GCA_033124195.1 Coracias cyanogaster | reverse complement strand
GTTTAGCAGCACAAATAGGACTCATTGAGTTCATATGAGAACTTCGCCCAAACATTCACAATCTCTCCAAATCACGACCGCTTACCCATCCTCCTCCCTTTTTAATAAGCTCTCAGTCATACTTGGCCTATCCTTTAATAATTCACCCTTCTCTCTTCACCATCCTTCTTCCTTCTCCAGAGATAATGGGATGGGATTTTCTGCTTGTGGCCCACACAGAAATATCACAGACAGGTTAAACTCTGCGCAGCTGACTACTGGCTTCTAACATATCCCCTGTGCCTCTTTCTGGACTCTCATATCCATCTTCTGTTTGGTCTTTACTTAGCCAGTGCCAACGGACTTCAATGCTATTTGCTATATATGATGATATAGTGTATTGTATTGTAATCCATAGATCCTGGGATACTGAAGTATTAAACTCATGGAGCAATCAATTACTTTAATGGGAGTTGTGTGTGTCTGGCTGCAGTTCTGGAAAGCGGATCTATGAGATAGCTCTAGGACATGATCCAACTTCTGGACCAAGAGGCTGCTCTGCTGCAGAAGTTACTATTTCTTTTTTGCTCGGGGCCAAATAGGTGTTTAAAACGCAGTTGGCAAGATGGACGTTATGGTATGATTTTGTTGGTTGTCGTTAAGTGTAACTACAGTGTGAATGACCATGTGTAACTACTCAGTCCTATGTAGCATGTAGCTGTATGAAATAAGTACTTGGTGATGTCCAGTTCCAGAGCTGCAAGTTTCTTACCCCATTCCCTTGAAGCCAAGATCCAAAGTACTGAATTTTGTAAGACTCACCAGACTACTTTTCTTAATCTAGTTCCAGTTTCTTGATGGCGATGTCCCTCCCTCTCAGCTACTTTGATTGAACAGAATAGGGAAGTGTTGATGCAGGAAAGCTCCCTTGCAGACCTTAAAAGCCTCATGCATATTTATTTTTTTGAAGATCCTCATTGGAAAAGGAACAACACCTGATTGTCTCCTGCAGAAGTAAAGTTTTGAGTCCCCAGAGAATGTGAGCCTCTATTTTCAGTGATGTATTTCAATTGCTTCAGTTCACGGTACCTGATTTTGTTCACGTGGAGGAGTGAAGACATCATGCAAAGTCTGAAATGTCTTCTCTGTTGATTTCTCAGAAGCTCATTGTGTGGAGCACACCTTTTGCACACCTTTTTCCAGAGTAGCTGAGATGCTGTTTGATTGCCCCAGGTACAGAGCTGGTAACTGCATCTTCCAGAGAAAGAAAAAGCAATGTGTGTGAATGGTTCCCTTACCGAAACCCTGTGGAATTTGTATTGATTAAATCAACCTTTTGGAACAACGGAAGTATGACTGATGTAGTTCGAGTTTCAGCTCAGCATCTTGATTGGCATTCTTGTTTAATGACTTTTCCTTATTTGTTAAATTTAATTGATGGTTATCGCATTTCTTTCTAAAGAACACTGCTTTAATTAAAAAAAATTCTCTGCTCTACGGAAATTAACATTCACCATCTATATGGCACAAAAAAGTATGTGGTAAACATGGAGAATAATTAGTAGCTGTAGGAGGAAAACTTATGAGAAGGTGATTATGAATATGTAATAGAGGAAATAGACTACAAGGAAATTAAACCAAGAAATTAATGAGTGAATAATTGACCTCTAAGCGTTCTCTCAACAGCCACTTGACGTGTTGTTAACCACTCAGTATTTCAGAACATTAACCACCCTTTTAACTAACCAGTTCTTTGCGATTGGCAACAACTCACTTTCTGGAGTTGCCTTCCTATTTCACAGGGTGATTGCTTACTCTATGCATAATGTTCTGCATGTGGTGCCAAAACTTTGGAGTAGGTGGGAGAAAGGTCGTAATCTGTTACATATCTGTAAATCTACCCTTAGCCAAAGGAAATAGTTGTCGGGACTAACCGAATCTGCTTCCAGAATGACGCTGTTATAAATGAAAGCAAAATTCTCATCACTACTATCAAACGAATACAGATCTCTTTCCGCTGTGAGGGCATTAGTCCAAAGTTGAGATTTTTCAGAATTGATGGTGAAGTTTCTAAAGTAGATTTTTAATACTTTCAAAGCTTCCCTTTTCCCTTAGATTTGGTGACTAATTAGGAATTGGGACTTTAAAAACTCTAGGCTAGAGATGTCAGCCTGTTCCTGAGAAAGTCTCAGTACCTTCCAAATGGGGGGCATGCTAGATATGAGCAGATGTGACAGCCAGAAGAACAAAGCTGATAGCGGTTGTATTTGAGAGGTAGTTCCTGAGAAGCATAAAGCATCCATGTTTAATGGCAAGGCCTTTAATCTGAATTGTGTAATGGAGTAAGTGAGGTCAAAGCTCCCCGAAGGAAGACTAGGTTCATATTTTGAGGACTCAGAACTATAATAATAAAAAATAAGATGGTGAAGTTTGTTCATTGAGAAACTTTTGTATTGCAATGGTGCACGGAGAATGAGGTATAATGGTTGTGTATTCAGGATAAAGATCGTGCTTTTGTTCTAGAGTTATTCCTGCTGATTAGGGACCACGCACGTTGCTAAATTATTGTCAGCTTTACACGAGTGAAACTGATAACAAAGATATGATATCACTGGAGCTTTGTCTTTTCTCCTCTTTCCCATTAAATTGTGGTTAGCACACCAAACATTTTTTACATCATAGAATAGAGAGCAAGTAGTTATCTAGAAAATGTAATGATCAACTAAAATACGTGACTGATTGAATCAGGCGAGTAGCATGAAAGATGAGGTTCACTTGCTGGCCTTGGCCTCTTTGTTTGGCAAAGAGAGATAAGAAGACAAAGCTCAGTTTTATCAGAAGTTAACAAATGACTAAGTAGATGAGAATATCAAATCAGCTCTTTATTTCATTGTGATCCAAGTAATTAATGGAGTATGCTTGGAGGTGGTTAAAGACCAAACTTTATACCTTAGCTATCCTCCCTTCATCTCTGCTGTTGGGAGGTTCTCTATCACTGAAGACCAGATAGAGCTTCTGGGTTTGAAGGGAGCTGGGTACTTAGTTCTTTACCCTGCTTGGAAAGTTCTCATCTATATGGCTGTAGTCTACATGCATCCACACTTAGAGTCCAAGTCCCACCTTTGGCAATCTTGCTGAAAGTCAACAAGTTTGGGGAGCTAAGGTTATGAGCCGTAGGAATGAAAGCATAAGCTTATCCCAAAGGAAAGACATGGATGTGCTCCATTTCTGCACAGCTTTCATCAGCAGTGAACATTTTTCTTTCTTTCTGGGAAAAAGATAAAAATCTGTAACCAAAACCCAAGTAGACCAGAAAAACATTGATCCAGTCTTTTTTTCAGTGATGATGGCAAGGTTTTAAAGCACACATCTACAACAGTGAAACAAACAGTGTTGATCCCCTGGAATTTGCCTTCTATTTTTTCCCAGTTATTAGAATGATCCCTGGCACAATTTTTGGCCCAGGCCACCTAGTGCTGTCCCACACAGTCTCCAGTCACTGTTTGGAAGTTCACACGGATGAGAGACCTTTCCCCATAGGTAGTTTGGATGAGGTCACCCTTTCCCGGAGGGTGAAGGACTTTGATAGGATGGACATAGCCACACCGTTGTAGTTTGCCTCTGGACCATAAAATGCTCCTTGGCACAATTCCACTAGAAGAGGTGTAGCTGAAGCTTGTTGGGCTATATTCAGATGCTCAGGGGAGATCCTTCCTCAGTTGCCTCTTCAGCTAAGAATAGTTGAGATAAGTTGTAAGAGGAAGAGGGAATACATGAGATCATTTACACAAACCATCCACATAAAAAATGACAAGATTTTTGGGTAGATCTGTCACCACTTGACTTTCAGTTTAGTACTTTCTGAAGCATTCTGCTTTTTCTGAGGTTTTCAGTGTTTGTGGAAAATAGAGGGCAGGATGCAAAATTTGGATACAAGAGCTGAGGGTGTGTTTTGAGTCTCTGGCTGTGCCCCGTTTCAAAACAAACAAACAGCAGCAAAGGCATAAAGGCCAAGTTCAAACTAGGGGCAAAGACTAAGATGCAAAAGGAGGGAGCAACAGTGGAGACTCCAAGAAAGCATCCTTATGTACTTCTTCTTACAGGTAAACACTTATGTATTGGTCTGAATAGGTGAACATGGGCTTCCATGCTCTCTAGAGATAAGGACAGGGATGTGCAGAACTAGGAATCTGATGCTGGATAAGTTTGATTCTGAAGTTCCTGAGAAGGGACTTCTGGGGAGGTGGATTTAGCCATATGGGCAGGGAAGTTAGAAACTAGGTGGTTACAGAAATCAAAACATGCAAAGAGTTTATCCATAGGAAGAGATCGGAAGAAGTAAAGGCCTTGTTTCACCAGGGTTAACATTTTCTAAGTGTTTAGGTACTGTCTTAAATGTTCTGCATTCGAAAGCAATGTTAAACATAGTGAGCCCATTTCATTTTTACTGGCAGAAATGAGAAATAAGCCTCTCCGCTCACTTAAGCTTCTACTGCATGCGAGATCAAAATCAGAGCCAGAGGCGTTTGGAGTTTGAAAGAAATGTTTTTGATTTTGATGTCTATTTTTGCTGCCTCTATTTAGAGCAAACATAGCCAGGGCTGCAAGTGAAGAGTGTCTCTGAAGAGGTGAATTATTCCCAGCCAATCTGTGGTGGCAGAAGTGTGGTACCTTATGGGCTTGAAATAGACCATCCTCATTAACCACATGTTGGGCCAAACTCCATTAATTTCTACAGCCCCTCAGGGCTGATTTTAGCCCATTATAACAAAGTGATAATATTGTTGGAAGCTATTTTTGTGCTGTAAGTTGGATACTATGATGCAGTATAAACTAGGTAAAGCCAAGATATTTTAGGCTTTTTGGCATTAAGTTGTTTCTCAGTATTTGTCCATGATTTTCTCAAGAGTTCCCAACAGTACTAATTAATGTACATTAAGGATGGTTGAAATACAGGGAGAACTAATGAAACGAGTGTGTTCGGGGTACTTGTGGTGTCTTCAGAGCCATATCCTTCTAAAAGTGTTTGAAGAGAGCTGTGTGATGTGGTGGTATGTTGGCCCGTGGTTAGTGGTACCTTACTAGTGGTACTGATTGTAGGACTGTCAGTGATATGGAGTGAAGGAAAACTAAGCAAGAGTCTAGGCAAGTTTTCAACTAAAGTCTCTAGCGTGGCCCCCTGGGGCTGTTGAGTTGCACGTTGATTCATGTACACCTCCACTTCTGGTCTAGGTTATGTGGAAGATGCTCAAGCTGACATCATAAGGATGGACTAAAACAGATGGCCAGACCCCTTCCCACAAGTGACAGTGAGAAGCTAAGAAGGCATTGGCGTATGTGGTCTATGTGCTACTTCTTAATTCCTCCCCTCAATGTGTCTTTCCATTGGTCACTTGTCTTATGGCTTTTGGCCATCTTAGGATTCTGGTACATGTCTCGCGAGCTCAGGAGTATCAGCCACTGCTGGGGTTTAGCAGCACAAATAGGACTCATTGAGTTCATATGAGAACTTCGCCCAAACATTCACAATCTCTCCAAATCACGATCCCCTTCTTCAGCTGCGGTGAAGCGGATGAAGGTGGATGCTCTGTTGACATGTGACAGTTTGCCGTGAGGCTACGTGAAGCTGTTCTCCTGTGTTGTTATTCCCCTGGCAACGACAACAATCAGTTGACACATCATCCTGCCTGACGCATGCCTGAGCTGCGCTGTGCTGGCATTAGCTGGCTTTACACCTGCTGAATAATTGTGCTCTCGCTAGCTTCAAGACCGGGCATGTGAGCTTCAGCCATTCTGAGAACAGCTTCACTGGAGCAAAAAATCCAGTTAAAGAGAGAAACAGAGCGGGCAGCGAGCTGCTGAGTCATTGTGCAGCCCTCCTCGGGTAGCCTTACACCAACGCCGAGGATCAAAGGTGAGGTGACCTTGTGCATTGGAGGTGAGCCAAAGTCCTCTGCACTGGGTTGGAATGTGCATTAGCTCCGGAATGCGGACAAGCAACACTGCCTCTATTACAGCTGTAGGAATGGGTCTAAGATCATCTGCGCCTCCTTAGACGGTGGAAAAAGCTCCACGTGTCCAAAACCCAGAGAAGTCAGAGGAAAGACTCCTATCAATTGTGAATCAGGTGCTCAGAGAGAGTATTCTTAGATGTATTCTTCTGACCAGGATTGTGATTAGTCTGGGTGATGTTTAGTTTTGGTCCACCCTGTTTTGAAGCTGGCTGAAGCCTCCTGGAAAGCCTAGAAACCTCTCCCTTTAATTTGCTAAGTAGGAAACTCGCATCTCATCCTGTAATTTCACAATTCTCATTATAATCTCCAAAGAAACATTAAAATGGGTCGTGTTTTAAAGATTACTATTTCTCATCCCATCTCCAGCCCACCCTTGTTATTTCAGTGGTCTAAATATCAAGGTTGTTATTTCTGGGTATGTGTGAATCAGTCGTTCTGCACTTGCTGATTTCTACACTACCTTCTGGCCTGGGTAATTAAACTAAACAACCTTTAAACTTCTTTTAGAGGGATTGTCTGGCAAGGCCTGTCTCACTGGCTTGTCCTGTGGATCCAAAGCCACAAAGAGCCCGGTGCCGTTTCCTAGATCTCCTCCATTGCTCTGGAAGGTGTAGGACAGAGAACACAAAGGTGTTGGTCAAGATGAAAGCAGGACTCTTGTTTTTTGTTTAGATCCTTTTCTCTGTTTTGGGCACAGAGTTGCTGCTTCAAGGTACAGACTGGTAAGATTCACATCTCTTAACTTTAGATATCTCCAATGTGGACATTTCATTCTGAGTAGTCATCTTAGACATTCCCTTCACAATCCAGCAATTCACCTCGTCCTAAAGTAGACATTTACAAGACATGCTCTATTGGGTTATGCCCTAAAAGACCCTGGTTGTCTTCATGGACTCCAATGGAGTCTGGCAAATATGCTCAGAGATAGACATCTACAGCTGAGGTATCCAGATTCGATCAGAGAGCCTCAGATTTACAGTCTCGTTTTCACTGGATCACAGGGTTTTAAAATCAAACCTCTGTTTGGTCCATTTTCAATGCAGCCAGTCATCTCTGGAGACAGCTTTTCCCTCTTTCCAAGATATGATATGAATTTGGTCCCTAAAACACCTGCACATATGGTTCTTTGCAGAAATCATGCTTTCGTTGGTTTCTTGCCCTGGGGCATACCTCTCTTTCAAACCATCCTCTAGGAAGTATTTTGTAACAGGGAAATCTGAATGGGATGATTGTGCTTCTTTCCATTACTACTTGGGAAACCATGACTGACCAGAATACCCATGAGCAAAAAAAGCCACCGGGGCAGAAAGTCCAGATGGGCTCCTCCTGGACAAAGCCCATAATGATGTCCTCATGAGCCAATCTACTTGCAGAACAGGAGAGCTGCATCTGCATCATGCCTTAGAACACACCGTGGGATCCTTAGGATAAAAGAAGCTATACAAACATAAAATATCTCTATTGATTATAAATGACAGCAAAAGGGAAATGTGTGATTTAAAGCAGTGCCAGCTGTGGTCTAATAGCAGATAAACAGCTCTAGGGCTGTTGGTCAAATGGTGCTCTCCACTCTCCACCTCTCATGTTCAGACAGACTGAGTCCCTGCGAAGGTCTGTGTGTTCCTGTATGTCTTTCCTACAGAGATAAAACATGGACACTGCTGACATGTTGCATTCCTCTTATCTGGGGTGATTATGCAATCCCACTGGTGTAAAGCTCCTGCTTCCTAGCGTCATGCAAGCAAGCTCCACGGTCGCAAAGAGGGAGGGCTCTTTGGCATGGCACTGCCGCCCCAAAGCAAGAGGTGTGACTTGTCAGCAGGAAAATTGTGGAAACGGTTATATGGAAGGTGACAAAAAGGTTGGAAGTTAATGCAGAGACCTTCCAAGAAAGCGCCATACGGTCTCCACGGCAATTCCTCCTCTCGCCACGTGTCTTATGTAAGGTAACAAGAGACTGACTTAACTCAGCTGGGTAACCTCCTGAAAATCTGGGCAGGACTGTCACACTGCAGGCTGCTGTTACATGATCCATTTTTGGAAATACAGTCCCATCAGGAGAGCTTCCAAATTGTGCATTTCCAAGTCCTGCCATCCTGAGGACTCCAGGAATGACTTTCATCTCACGCAACTTCAGGGCAATGAATCAGACATCAAGTGCCCCTTTAGATGCCCCAAGTTCTCAGAGACATCTGCGAGAGGCTGGCAGATAGGAGACAGGACCTGTGTGAGAGTGGCAGTTAGAAGCCAGGTGAGATAAACCAGGCATCTTAAATGGCTTGAGATGCCTGTGTTGAGGCACCTGCCTGCCTTCCTCCACATCTACACCCTCAGTGTCTCCCTGGGCTGTTTTTGCAGTTAGCAGAGAGCCATAAAGTATTTTCAAGGTGTGGTTTAGCCAAACTGTTTCAGACACCTATTTCAGGAGGACGTGAGTTGTTCCCTGGACACCACAAACTGTCATACTAGATTTCTGTGACTGCAAATGAAAATGAAATATAGACTTTTACATGCAGACGAACCTCATCTTGGATCTGGTCTGTCTCGTGTCGACATTAGCTTAATACCAAGAAAACAGCAATCCACAGACCTGATTTTACCTGTAATTACAGCAGTGTTGATGGAATTAGATTGAAAACCACCATTTGGCCGTTGTCCCCCAAAGTAAGCTCTGACAGATATTCATTCTGGCAATGTTTTCATGGCTCCTCATGCAAAAACAAGCGTTTCAGTTAAGAGTTATTTGTTTGGATTCAAGCCAATTGCAAACGGCTTCGGTTTTAACGGGGTGTCCCACGACGCTTTCAGTTACAACGAGGTGAGTAAGAGATGTTTTGGTTTGCTGGCAACGCTGAAAGATAATTACACACATCTATATTGTTCCTGATCTAATAAAACAGTTTCACTCATTCCCAGGGAAAACATTTCAGCTAGCTTTTAAGCATTTTTCACATTAAGAAGAAAAACAGAGTGAAAGGAAATCTCTGAACAAAGAGACATTTCATAGTGAAATCCATCTCAAGCAACTTATGTTTTTTAATTCTAAATGGATTCTTTTGGCAAAACTGAAATAAATTCACAGTATTGCTGCTTTTTTTTTTTTTTTCACCAGAAAGAGCATTTACCCCCTCAAAATACACCCACGCTGTTGCAGCCACAGAGTTCAGGAAGCCCCAGGGCTTTGGACCCTTGCTGGCAGGGTAGGAGGGACCTGGGATGATCCCTGCAGGTCGGTGACAGGAGGTTAACAAAGGGCTCTTGGAAACTTTCCCTCCAGGATACTTCCCACAAGGTAAATGTTCCCAGTATTATTTGCAACATGGTCATATGTCACAGCAAATGCCAGGTACAATAAGACCCAGACAGCAGAACTGAGTATAAATAGATGAGGGAATTCCTGGCATTGGTTCTGGAGCAGTTTGGGACTGGAACAACTGAAAAATACAATGTGTCTAAAAGGGACGTTTCCTGTAAGGAAAAGAAAATTTCCCCTATTTCTCCCCCCTCTTCTTTCCCCAGATTCCATTTTTTTCACCAGGGAGAATCCAACTGTTTCAAGTGAGTTCAACCAGAACTTTGTTTTGCTGAACTGGCCTGATTTGGGATGCAAACTGACCTCTGAACGGCTGAAATTTCTCACGGGAGCAGAAATTTTCTGAATTTTGCTCATGTCTAGTTACTCCTCACACAGAAATGGCCTAAAGCAAACAAACAGCCACTCCCCCAGTGCAGACAGGAGAGCTGCCTGGTAAGTAGGTTAATTTGGACAGGGTTCCCTGGTGACAGCTCCTCTTCCTCTCTTCTGCCCGGGGAAACCTGTGCGGTGATCAGCTCTGCAGACAGGGCAGTGACAAGCTTCCCTTCAAGGCAAAAAATAAACTTACACTTATATAAACTCAGAGATCCTTTCCTACAGGAGTCATTTATACCCCAGGGCCGGCTGGATGCAGCTCCACTGACCTCAACAGAGCACCCAGCAAAAGGATCACCTCATTCTATACATGAACATATTCCCTTTTCCAGGAAAGCTAAGGCCCCAGAGGATTTTTTGGTAGGCTCCACAAAGCAGCTGATAGCCCAGATGGGACTTCATAGCGGTGGCTGGATGCTGAGAGGCTGCCAGCTGGTGATGCATTCCCGTTGGTGAGGTATCAGCACGTTACCGGTGAGGACTGGCCAATGTGCCAAAGCTGGGAGCCTGGGGGATGTGAGATGGATGCGCGAGTGGCTCTGGCTGGAGGCAGCTGGTTCCTTCTCATTGCCTCTGTCTTCATAGCATGACTGCAAGAAGGCATCAGCCCTCAGAGCTGATGAAAGCCCTGGGGCAGGGCAGCCTTGGGGAGGCTGGTGGGGAGAGCAGGATCCCCAAGTGCAGAGCACTGCTGGTTTTCTCTGCTGGAAAGTTGCAATCCATATGTGTGGAGCATGAGATGCAGGGTCAAGAGGGTTCGCCTCCTTGCAGCAAAGACAGATGAGCTCTGAGCACTGCAGTCTCAGTTCTGAAGTAATCACGGCTTTGCGTGCTGAGCTTCAGCTTTCTTCCAGCTGTGGTGTAGGAACAGTCCTTTACCTCTCATCTGAGGAGAGCAAAGTGCCCTGCAAACAATTAAGTCTCGCAATCCCCCAGGGAGCTGGGGAAGAATTATCTCTTCATTTTTACCTGTCTGGAAAATGACACAGAAATTAATTGACTTCTTCAAGGTCACTCAAAGAGGCAGTGGGAGATTTGAAAATGGGACCCAGGAGTCCTGACTGCTGGTCCTTTCTAACCGCTAGATACCTAACATCAATTGCTAGAGAACCTGTTCTTAGGCTTTACAATTTTGATTAAAGATTAAAAAAATGTTGCAGCATTAAAAGTAAAAATGTTTCACTACAACTTTACCAAGCGATGCATGACTGGGCAGAGCCCCTCTGGGAGTACAAGCCCAGCTTAAGAAGAGCTGATCTGCTGTATGCTCCGCATACACATGAGCTCTGAGGCTTGATGCCAGCTGACACGGGCGGCAGGTCTGGCTCCTGCCATCACGGGCAGCTCAGGTGGCTGGCAGGGCTTTGCATGTCCATGTCTGGAAGACGAGGTCCTGAACTGAAGAAGCAGCAAGCTGTGGTTACACTACCTTACACCGGGCTTCTGTTGCATTATGTGTTCAAAAGCACGTCATTTAGCTGCTAGATACAAGCAACCCAGGCTTTGAGGATAACACATGGAGTTTCGTGGATGCACCTCCTGCTCTGTGTGCAGAAGCAGAGCAGTAAGTTGGCTCTTGGCCCAAACTCATAGAATCATAGAATGTATTGGGTTGGAAGGGACCTCTAAAGGTCCTCTAGTCCAACCCCCCTACAACAAGCAGGGACATCTCTAACTAGGTCAGGTTGCTCAGAGCCCCATCAAGCCTGACCTTGAATGACTCCGGGAATGGGGCCTCCACCACCTCTCTGGGCAACCTGTTCCAGTGATCAGCCACCACTTTTTCCTAATGTCTAACTTAAATCTACCATTTTCTAGCTTAAAATAATTTATACCTCGTCCTATCACTACAAACCCTTGTGAACCCAAATCACCCTGTGTGGGGCTGAAAGTGCCTTCCACTGGGCTCCTCATCCTCTCCCCTAGGCTTCTGCCCCATGGCCCTGTGCTCCTGCAAGGCTAAGTGACCCATTTCTGATGCCACCTCATTTCTTCTCCCACCAGTGCCCAGGGACACCCTCCCACCACACCCGCTGCTCTCTCTTCAGCGCAGCCCAGCCCCACAAGTGCCCCATAGCAAAGATGGAGAGGGGAGCGCAACCTGCCCCTTCATTTTTTCTTGCCTGCTCTTCCCTCTCTGTGATCACCACTTCCAACCCTCCATCTCCGTCAGCAAGACTTGTTCCTGTCATGTGGCCTCAGCAGCCTGACTCACTGTTACCCTCTAGTGCTGGACCAGGCGGGCAACAGGCACCTCCCAGGAGAAAGCGGGCGCTGCAGGCAGCACTAGGTTGTCCTCTCCACTCCCAGCCACCCCAAATTCAAGTTCTGGCTCCAGCGACTCATTGTAGGGTGCTAAATTTCAGCCCCTGGATGCTTTGCTGAGGCACTTGCTCTGCTTCCTGCACCACAGCCGGGCAGATGCGTCACCCAGCTGCTGGTAGCATGGACAAGCATTTGGTTCAGTTGATTATGCACCTACTGTAGGGTTGTTTTTTTTTTTTTAATTTCCTTCCTTCCTTTTTATTTGAGGAACCCTGTCATCGAGTTTTGTTCTCCAGACCTCGTTTGCTGTGGTTTTAGTGGAGGAACCAGGAGCCAGTTTGCCCATGGATAGGCTAATGGTGAAATGCCTGCCAGGAATGATTAAGGAAAACTGGTTTGGTGGGAAACTCCTCTTTTTATAAGGAAAGCACTGCTGGCGAGAGGGGCTAGAATTTGCTCCCAGTCTGTACCAGTAAGGACTTGGACACAGCGAGATGGGGAAAATGCTGAAGCTCTCTTCCGCTTTCGCCCCAGTCTCTGAGAATATTCCCATTGGTTTCCGAACAGCCAGGATGTTCCCTCTCTCCTGGGAAAGGAGGGGTTGAATATCTTGAGAACAGCCTTTATGGATAAGGCTGAAGACAGCCTGTGGGGCTGGGAGCAGAGTGCTGGCATCCGGCCAGGGTGGAGTGGGGAAAGAGGGATGGCCTTCCTGGGAAGGGTGGAGAAAGGGAATCCCTTGCAGCTGAGCTCTAGCCTTCATTCGCACCCTGCTTCCAGGGGAAGAGGGTTGGCATTTTTCCCTAGTAGGATCTGCCAGTGTTGGGCACCCCAATGAGATGCCTTCTTGCACTAGCCTGGCCGCAGCCCTGAATGCCAATATTTCAACACTGGAAACACTAGTTAAGCTACTTTCTTCTTCATGTACTTCCATTTCTTTTCTTTCTTAATGAGTGCCGCCAATTCCTTATTTCACACACGCCAGCATGGATTATAATTTGCTTATCTGAAAAGAGTCCACTAGTCACATTGGCTATGGATGTGAAGCTGTGTAACCAAGAGCTTGCTTTGGCCCCCTTACACATTTGGATCTCTTTTCTTCTGATAAGCTTGACATGTTTGTGGACATGCATGAACTGCAGCTGGTAGTTTTCTGTCCTAGTGCATCTTGTTTGACTCTATTTTAACTTCACTGGGTGTTCCCATTGATAGAATAAACATTAGTATTCATATAAATCATTTACACTTTGAGATCCTGTGATAAAGCACGGTCAAAGTGTCTTGCTATACCAATGAACGGAGCAAAGCAAACATCCTGTAAGATAGGTAAGGAGCGTTTAGAAGCTTTATGGCAAGAAACACCACTTGATCTTTGAGTCTGAGCACTTGTGTACACACGCCATAAAAATTCACCCACGTTTCTGCATTGTGTCCAGCAACGCATTCTTGAGTAATGCGTCTGTTCCTGGAAAACATACATGGCACTGTTCAGTTGTGTAAATGGAGGTGAATGGGGGTTTTTTTTTGAGATGCTGTAGGAATCTGAGGCATCCGCATAGGTCTGTTAGGAATGAGGCAGGCCTACAAGCTCCCTTCCTCTTGGAGCAGCTGCTGGAAGTTGGGAAAGATACCCCCAAGACCCTTAAGTGGTGTGAGATATCTATGTGTTGTCAACAGAGCTGAGCTCCATGCATGATGCGAAGGGTCGGGTTCAGCTCACAGAGGTGGCTAAATTCACGTGTCTGCAGAATGGTGTCCACGTGAGCATTGAGTATCTGAAGTACAGGCAGTGGAGATCTTGTCCATCCAGTCAAGTGACCCCAGGGAGAGATTCATTTGGTCAGGTGAACAACTCTGTTGTCTGCATTAGGAAGGACTCAGTTTTCTAAGCATTGGCACCTTTTGCTGTGTGAGATGCTCCAAATCATCCCAGACATTTGATACCCAGGATGCCTATGGCATCTGCAGTGGCAGGTGTGACAAAGGACTTAAAGGTCTGTATGGCATCAAAT
>JAVSBS010007265.1:33125-48008 GCA_033124195.1 Coracias cyanogaster | reverse complement strand
TGTTAATATTTTGCTTATTTGCAATAAGTAATTCTTTTGAAAAAAAATTCTAAATTCAAAGCCTAGTAGAAGTCCTTATTTTCAAGTATCTTTGTGATGTAGAATCTCCTAAGATACCCATTACAAGTTGCACGGTTCTAGTAAAATGCAGCTGTGTCTGTGAAAAGGCCCATGAATGTTTTCCAGAATTCACATTTTTTAATGGATCTGCCTTCACCTGAAGAGAGAATATCTTGACCTCCATCAGTCACATTTTGGAGGAAGTTGTCAAAGGCAGTACTATACAGACCAGCTGATATTTTGTAACTGGAGCCAGGCTCTCACAGCATAACAGATGACTGGCTGCAGATGGCAGGGAATGTTTCTCGGATGAGAACAGAATGCTAAATGAGCGATGACTTCTCAAATTTGTAAAATACAAATAATTTGCCTCAAAATCCCTAAATAACAAAAAAATAAATTCTACCTCCTTTGTAATGCTGCTGTGTTATGCTACAGTTGATTTAAATATAGAATAAATTAATCTACATTTTAAAATGTGTCTTTCTGTTTGTTTCAAGGATTTACATCTAATACAGCATGTCAAGAAGTATTTAAAATCAAAACATTATATATACTCCAAGGCTACATAATGATATTACTTCTAGGCTTACAACACTATTCATTAACCATAATACCATACATTTATACACGGATTTATATCATATAAAGCTGGGCAGTTTTTCCCTAATAAAGCATCCAACATCAACAGCTTCGTTGGCTCCTGGCAGCTCAGATATCCAAAGCCCTTTCTTCTAGGTCTCGATTCACCCTGCCGGATGGGAACCTGAGCACTCAAACCCACCATCCCAGCACCACAAGCAGCAGTCAGCTGGCACAGACCATGTGTCTTTTCATATTTCATCCACTGTCTTTGACACCGAGAGGTTAACATCTATTATCTGAACTACCAAGGACAACCAAGTGAGCAACCACTGCAAGGAGGGAAATAAGTGTGCCTCTCATACATAATACCAGATTCTCTGCAAATGTAGGTTGATATATTCACATTAAGTATTCTCAGGTTATAACTTTAAGAAAACCTTGGCTGTTATTGCAAAATAAAATTTTATTAAATCTGACATTAAGATAAAATGAAAGACCTAGTTTCCAACTTGGATTGCTACCATCCATCCTGCCAATCAGGATACCTACCTGTCAGGGTATGGCACAACAAATCAAAGTGTATGAGTGACCAAAAAGAATCATAGAATGGTTTGGGTTGGAAGGTACCTTCAAAGGTCATCTACTCCAACCCTACCTGCAGTCAACAGGGACATCTCTAACTAGCTCAGGTTGCTCAGAGCCCCATCAAGCCTGGCCTTGAATGTCTCTAGGGATGGGGCCTCTACCCCCTCTCCAAGCAATCCGATCCAGCTTTCCGTCACGCTCATAGTAAAGAACTTCTTCATAGTGTCCAGTCTAAATCTAACCTTCTCTAGTTTAAAACCATTGCCCCTTGTCCTATCGCTACGTGCCCTTGTAAACAGTCCTCCCCAGCTTTCTTGTAGATATCATTGATTTTAATGTATGCATACACTATGTTTAACAGCAAATTGTGGCTGCAAAATAGGCTGCCTATACACCCTTCTTAAAAAAAATGAACAACCAACCAAAAACAACAACAAAACAAACAACTAAAAACCCCACAAAACTCCACAAATATTGAATCCTCAGGCCCTTATAACATATGCTACTGATTTGGTGAAGATCTGGAGATCAAGAAAGTAAACAGCTAGAAGGATACCAAGTATGACAGATAGGTGCAGGATTATTAATTTGAGGCCACTCACTCACAAATAGGTGGTATTTGGATATTCTATAATGGATCGTACTTCTGGGAATGTGCTTCAAAGGGATGTGGAGCTCTAAACAATCCAATCTAGAGATAAAATGATGTCTCGGACCTCTTACACTATTATACTGCGCCATAATTAGAGTAGGATAAACACTTCTCACTACGTTCAACCTTATTTGCAACTCATTATCCCCTACACACTCCACCAATCTGGTGTTCTTTGGTAAATACCACTTTAATTTATCTTCTGTTGTAAGACTCTCGTGCCTAGTCTCTGAGTACTACTAAAAATAACCATCACTTAACAAAACATTAAAAATTTAAAGTCTCAACAAAATATGAAAGATGCAAAGGTAATACAAATAACCATTAAATTTTAAATCTACTTCATAAAAACAAAATATCTGCATAGCATTTATAGGCAAATTCCTATTTTTGCTACACAGTGAAAAGCAAGAAGTAGAAATTCAAGGAGGGAAAAACAAATATCAGAAAATGCTTAGAATTCAAAAATTTTTAAAATTAAGTATAGGACAACAGAGATGCATTTTTCTTTAATAAAAATCTTGTTTTCCTTTGGCTATGAAATGAGCTATTCTGCAACTGCCACCTTTATTTTATACTAGCAACAGTCAGAACCACCTACATTTTATGTTTCTATGGCAATAAAAGCAAATTTATGTTTGCTTTAACTAAAAAGAAGTCTCTGGCTCACAGCCAATTGTCTACATTCTATATCATACACTACAAAAGCTATTATCATTTATTCATTTATATATCCATATTTGCACTCACTTAAGTGAGCTACATCCACTGTAGGTACAATGAAAATCACATGCGCTTCGTGTTCTTATATAAGATATTTATACTACATTTATATTTTAATAAAAAGAATATGCAATCTAATCACAGGACACAATTACTTTAAAATTATTTATGCTTTTAAATGAACCTATTTTATTACATATTTATAATTAAACCTTTTCATATTCAATAAGTGACGGCAAGCAGGTCAAAACACACCGAAGAAAATGTTATTTTTAATCTTTTTATAGTCACTAATGCCAAGGAGAATGCACATAAAATTTAAAGATGCTCAGCACTGATAAAAAAACCAAACATATTCATGCAGTTTTAGTAACAAAAGAAAGATCTACATCCTTTCTGTACTAAAGTACTGTTCTACAAGGCAAAGAAGTGCCTGGAAGTCCTCATGGCCCCTATACCCAGGGAACTGGGCACACGGACACCCCACGAATGCCAGCAGGTTCCCCCCAGCCCCTGCCCACCACCACAGAGCAGCTGGCAGAACAAGGCTATCGTGTTTCAGCGAAGATGCTTGTTTCATAACCTACTATAACAACTGTCATTTCCCTATAAAAGGACAGAATAAACATGCAGCATGTTCAATTAAACATATTTAAGCAGTTACAAGCAATAAAGCAACTGGAACTCTCAGCAGTTTCTTAGCAATTCTATAAGCTCCTTGCAACCGAAGGGAAAAATAACAACGTGCTGTTTGCCGACACTAAATATCGGCCTGAAATCAACTTTGTAAGGGGGAACTGGATGCTCACTAAGTATGGCAGGGAAAAGGAGAATCTTTTCAAGCCCTTGCAACCTTTAGTTACAGAATAATTATAGAATCATAGATGGTTTGGGCTGGAAAGGACCTCAAAGATCATCTAGTTCTACAGCCCCTGCCATGGCAGGAACACTTCCCACTAGACCAGGTTGCTCAAGGCCCCATCCAACCTGGCCTTGAACACCTCCATGGATGGGGGATCCACAATCCCCCTAGGCAACCACCTCCCTCAGAGTAAAGAATTTCCTTCTAATTTCCAATCTGTATCTTACCCTCTTCCAGTTTGAATTCATTACCCCTCACCCTAACACTACGGGCCTTAGTGAAAAGTCCCTCCCCAGCTTTCCTGTAGGCCCCCTTCAGATACTGGAAGGCCACAATAAGGTCTCCTCAGAGCCTTCTCTTCTGCAGGCTGAACAAGCCCACTTCTCTCAGCCTGTCTTTGTAGGCGAAGTGTTGCAGACCTCTGGTCATCTTTATAGCCCTCCTCTGGACCCTTTCCAACATGTCCATGTCCTCCTTGTGCTGGGGGCTCCAGAACTAGATGCAGTACTCCAGGTGGGGTCTCATGAGAGTGGAGTAAAGGGGCAGAATCACCTCCCTCAACCTGCTGGCCACACTTCTTTTGATGCAGCCCAGGATAATTCTAAATGTAACTCACAATATTGGAGAAAAAAAAAAATATTTCTTCATTTATCTATCACCGTGGATGCATTGTGAGATAACTTTGACTAGACAACGTTTTCCATTTGACTTTTGATAAATATTCAAATATCCATAGACACTGAACTATACTGGTTTTGAAAACATTATTTCTTATTCAACAAAAATAGAAATGTTCAAGTATGTGCAGACTCAGGAAAAAAAAAAAAGTTAAAAACCACCACTATCCATAAATGTAGTATTTACCTCTGAATGTTCACAGAAAAAAACCCAAATAAACATACCCAAGTTGACCACTACTAGAATAGCTGAGTGATCCTCTCCCCAAAGGAAAAGACATTTAACAGAATAGTGGTTTCCTGGTGGGGAAAAAGTGCTAAAAAAATGACAAACGGTTTTTGGTGAACAAATTGTTGTTGTTGGGTTGGGTTTTCTTCCTTTGTTAGGGTGAGGTGGGGGTAGTGGTTTGGGTTTTTTAGCAGAAGGGAAACCTGAAAACAGGAGTGAAGAGGAGCCAGTCTTACTGATTCTTTTAAAATTTCCTTATTTTGTTAACTGCACTATTCAAAGCTTTATTTGTAAGATATTTCTAGAATATGACTGCAATACTGTTTAATATTTGCAAAAGCCACAGTTTCCAAAGAGTTTACACTAAAAATTTCAAGTTTGCAACGCGTTTGTTACAGCTTCACATAGAAAAATTCCAAAGCACTTTAACACTTCCAAAACAAAATATGTCTAAGGAAACTGTAGTTTCCCCACAGACAAGTGACAAGCAGAAAGAAAGTCTAAATTAATTATGTAAATTATTCTTTGTGAATTATTCATGCAGCATTAGTTATCTTACACAAACACATGCTTGAACCATATAAACCCCCTCTCATCTACATAGACATTTTCCAGGAGACCAGTAATATTTTAGAATACAAAATGGTATAATAAACTTCCTGGAAACTACTTCACTTACAGAAACACCACATGAAAAACGTAATTTAACAGACACATATTCAGACAATAAAAGGAAAAGGTGGTGCTCACTCTTCCTATTCTGGAGCGAAATAACACAAGGAGGAAGCTCTTTCCTTAGGATTTGGCTCTATAGCAAGACTAGCACACCACTAACCAGTTATTGAACATCACTGTGGCTTAGCAGATACCACTAAAAAAGCCAGCCAAAAAGGAAAGCAGAATTCTAACTTTTTTCTGACCAAGAATTATGAATGAAACAGAAGTCTGAACTTGTTCATCATTTGTAAAAATAACAGTCAAACAGAATTAACGTAAAGAAAGAAAATGCTTTGGATCTCCTGGATAAAAGCATTAGATCTAAATACATATTCTAGCCAAACAGTCAACATAAAAGTACTACACCATTTTTCCCAACAAGTTACTTTCTTAGCACAGGGAAAGTTCAATAATATTTTGGTAAGAAAGCATTCAAAACGTATAGTTTAGGAGTCACAGCAGCAACACACTCAGCACCAAACATTAAAGTATTCTTTCCTTTTTCTTCTTTTTCCAAATCCATCATCAGTCAAACAATCACAATCCACACACGGCAGCAGGCCAATTGTGATAGACTTCACATTGGTTGACAAGACTTGCTGAGATGCTCAGTGCATGAATACTGTGGATTAACTATCAGGAGGTATGCAAGGACAGCAGCTTATTCTGAACCAAAGCCTTCAGGTTCACTAGAAGAATAAAGTGTCTTGAGAACAGAAGACGGAAAAGAAATTCCATTGCTGTTATTTTAAAAGGCAAGAGAAAAAGATCATCGTTGGACAAAAATCAGGCAGGAAATACCTTGGTGAAGGTCTCCAGAAAAAATAAAGCGTGACTAGATTGGAGGAGCAGAGTATGGCCTTATGTAAAAGAAATAAGGCAAACACTGTTTAAAACCCTTCTTCCTCCCTAATGATTCTGTCCTATTAACAAAGTACTTCAATTTAAATAGGCTGTATAAACAGTGTATTCACCTGACCACAGAGTCATAGAAAAACTACTGCTCTTGAAGGGCATCTGATGGGTAGACCAAGTTCTGCCCTTGTGCAAAGCCTGTCATCTAGGAGGCAGCTGAGAAGGAGTCACCTCTGCACTGATGTGATTCTCACAACACTGCAAAGCAGTATTAATTTTTAAAAAAACAAGTTTAAGTTTTAATGATCACACTGAAAAGGCTAAGATGGGTCCAATAGGTAAAGTTTGCTCAGCTACTTGTCTGTGGCATTTACATATAAATATTTTTATTAAAAACCTGAAATCCATTTTAGAGTTTCCACTCATCTTCACAAGATCCTAGAGCAAAGAAGCTGCAAGAATATCTCCAACTTTTGCTACAGAACCTCCTCTAAGAGCTAAAGAGTGAATCATATTACTAAGCTTAGCAAAGGGTTATAATTATTCCTCAGTAGGCTAAAAAAAATTTCCCCCTATCCCCATTAACATTTTCACACAACACTGTGTATTTTGTCTGAATCCCTACTGCATGTAAACAGGCAGCTCAAGTGGGAGCTGTGTGCTGTGCTTGTGTTTCCAGTGCAGATGTTGGATCCAGCAGGGAAAAGATGCAGAACTAGGCCTTTTTAAAATTTTAATTAGCTGAGCTCTTGCATACATTAGCAGCTCTAGAGGTACCATAATTTTATTACTTCTTAAGAATGATATAAATAAATACAAAAAGTAGATCTGTAATTTCAGATAAGAAGCAAGTACATCAGCATAACCATGTTAGAAAAATCCACAGCAGTATATGCTCTTTTGACCTTTGAAGACAGCATGTACCTATCTCTTGTATAAGAGTACACAGGAAATTTAAAATTTTATTTCACATTTCTAACACAACCGTGCTACTGCACTCCAGGTATCCCATCTCCAACCAGACCTGCTCTCCAGCACACTGACTCCAAGGCTCAGAGTCTTGGTTCGGTCCATTCAGACCAAAGAGGCAGGAGCAACAAATCCTCACACTTTGGAAGAGGTTATTGCACTGCCATTGCTGGCAAGCTGGACCACTGCCAGATGTCTCAAGCCACCAGCTAAACATTGCAGCTTTCCTTTAAGCAGATGTATTCTTGCCCCTTCATTCCTATCCCAGCACTAACATCCTATAACCACCTTTTACCAACACAGGCTTTTCTCTCTCTCAGATCCACCCCACTTCCTCGGGCTCCCTTCCCAATGGCAACAAACTGTGTGCGTTACAGGGAGTATACAGATGTCTCCTACCAGTTACTTTCCCATTTCTGTATTAAGGAACAACTCATATTTTCACTCCTTTCTCCTACTTCTAGTCTTTCCAGCTTGCTTTACTCCTTTACTATTACTCACATCATGCACATCCATTTTTCTTCACCTGAACAATCAGCCTAAAATGCCTAGTTTTGGTTGTTCATATCAAGAATGAAAAATAAACTATTCTTGTAAAATTTGCAGGGGCGGGGGATGCAGGGACTTGTTTGGTTTTGAAGCCGAAGTCACAAATTCCTATTCCCCTGGACACAACAGATACCAGACATGCTATCCTTACTCACAGCTTCTCCTTCAGTCGGTTTTCACTTTAGATGAACCACAGTCTCTCATTAAAGGATGTCAATCACTGTTCTTATTCTTCCAGTGTTTTTTTTCCCCACTGTGAAACATGTTCTCACAAAACAGATACCTGCTCCTAAAGAAAGCATAGCGAGCAGCTCAATGTTCAGTGATGCACCACTATTGGAGTGGAATCCAGTGCTTGTTTCCAGACAAGTAGTCCCACAAGCAACCTCAGAATTTTCTGTAGGCTTCAGCTGTGAACTAATATAAAGGTAATAACACTGACACTGGGAAGCTGATTGTACTTCTGGAAACTTCAGTGAATCTGAATTGGGGAAGAGAAACAAAACCAAACCAAATGCTCCTGCCTTGCAGTGCTTCCCTATACGTACACGAAGTTTTACAGAATTTTGCTTTTTCCTGCCCTTTAGGACCACCATACACAAAATCTGTCTCAACTTCAGGCTAAGAAGAGTTTATTACAAAACATACATCTGAAGCAGTCTACCCGGAAGAATCTGATCTTCAGGCAGAAAATTAACCACCATTTCCAGATCGACATTCAATTTATGTCAGCACTCGCTTTGGTCATGAGCCACTGGAGGAAGGCAGACTTGAAGAGCCCTGCCAGGTAAACGTGCTAACCCCAGGATTCCTAAGGTATACAGACATTCCCAAACTCATGGTTATGCACACAAACTGGAGGTATAAGCACAGCTCTAAGATACCAGAAACAAACCCTTATTTTTAAAATATAGCAGGCATATTTCTATACACGGCAGAAAAACAATAATGTTCTTTATACACTCTATTTCTCAAAGGTCATAGTTACGAGAATAAATCAGCCTTTTAAAATACTTTAAGGTTAAAAGAAGAACCAAAAGATCCTCTTATCTCTGTTTATCAATTGTTTAATACAGTAATTCATACTTTCAATATTCCTTGCCAAGTTTTGTAGAAGGCTTTTTCCTGTTATCTGATCATACACTGAATTGAGTCAGACACTTTCTCGAGATCAAATGTCTCCATGTTTTATTTGCCCGCATTGCATGAATTTTAAATTATGCAGGAGTGCTTTTTTTACGGGTTCAATTCTAAACAAATTCCCATGGAGACATACACAGGAAGAAATTTTGTTCTTAAGGTAATAGACAAAGGAAGAATACATGTAAAATTGTTAAAATGCAAGAATGGAACAGAGACATTCCTTTCAAGTACCTCTTGCATTGGCCACGCTTCCCACAAAACTCAAAAACAAAACCCACTTGGAACTGACCCTGGCATTTGGTATTGCCACAAGCAGGTATTTCATGCTGACGTGACCACTAAACATATTTGATTTGGTGTTTTCTTCTACGAATCCTTAGCCCAACTTCTTTGTTTCCTTTTGCCCCAAAGATCTCCATCTAATGTCATGGTTACAGGTAACAACAGTCACTTAATATCACAAAAGAGGAATTAATTTCAAATAACGATTTGAGTACCTGGAAGTAGAATGATTCAGAGTTCTGCACAGTCCTACCAGAGCATCACAGTGTTACCAAGTTTCATAAAATAAGATTCCTGTTGATGTCCAATAATAATAAACTTGTCTATACCTTTCTCAACACCAGTCATGTTGGATAATGACATAGGATAAAAAGGACTCCCAGAAGTAAGGGGAGAATTATGGTTAAGAAACAAAATGCTGCAAGCTTCCCATATCACCCGAGAAAGTTACATACCAAATGGTTCCAGCCAAAGCCATAGCCAGGAACAGTAACAAGTTAAAATATCACTTAAGAAGAAAAGGTGCAAGAAATAGAAAATATACTGGAACCAAGAAGGATGGAGAGTCCAGATCTCTTGCCTGATAATATCCTATTTTAACTGACAATTAACTGGGTAAAGTTACAGAGTTGAAAACTAATGGTAATGAGATGTCATAACACATTTATCTCCAACAGGGCAATACAAAACCTTAAAAAAGGAGACTGACTCACTGATCCAACAGGAAATTCAACAAAGAAGTGAGTCAAACCTATGGGAGTGAAAAAGTAGCATGGATACATTTTTCTGGGTCTCACAAAGGAAAAAAAAGCGCTAGGCTATTACAAAGAATGTATTAAAAATAAGGAAAATAAGAAAATGTCTGATCTGGAAGCAGTGCCCATTACATAACATTCTGGTACAGACACAGAATGGTAAGTTAAATAATATTACAGTGTAATGATCAATTTTCTAAATCACTCAGTGAATTTCACAGAAGCAGCATGGTTCTATGCACCACTAAGCTCCAGAAGTTTTACATGACCAGAATTACTAAGCATGACATGTGCAAAAAAAGAGATCTTCATGATCAGAAGTTGAGACATATACATGCATAAGAACTGATAATAAAATGCAAAGGTCCACAGGCATAGCAGATAAGGTCAAGAGTCTCAGCCCTAATTCACAAGTTAGAGAAATGTGGGATAAATAGGGCTAGGGGAGATTACACTGCTCTCCTAGCGTAATTATGACCCACGGTTACACATCCTTCACCTACACAAAACTAAATGTCTAGTCTTAATGCAAACGATGTTCATTCTGTCAGGATGCTAAGCTAGTACTATCCTCATCACTACTGATTTCACGTGAAATACCGTGCATCCCAGCACATCACAGCTCAGCCTTGCTACAAGAGGGGTGTGAGGAAAAGCCATGCAGTTTGCAGACGCCTTCACCCAGAACAGCAGCACAAATTGATACTTAATCTATTATTTGCTTTGAATGCTGGAGTGTTGTCAAATACACAGGAAATTAGCGATCTATTTTAAATGTCTCCATTGGATGCTATAATTATTTCTTTCCAGTCTGAAATGACCACTACGCTGGCAGCCCATAAAGCTCCTACTTTGTCAGAGTGTGCTAGATGGCTTTGTTACGCACAAAACCATCACATTAAATTCATTCCAAAGTGCTTGCTCTAGAATTACCATTACAAACCCCACTCTCTAATTCACTTAGAAGCACAAGCTACTACTTCTATACCTGTGTATTAAGACGCGGTGCCAGTGCTTACCTGCATTGCTATGATTTTATTGCCTGTTTCTGCAGTACAGATCCTCTGTCTTAACTGTACTAAAAACTACAATTCAGCAGCAGTGGAAGTCAGGCATGTTTTGCTAGGAAGAGTCATCCCAGAAAGCTTTCTGAGCAATGTCTTTGATTCTTCACTCAGGAGAAAACCCCTTCTGACCATTCTCTCCCTTCTTCTCTCACCTAAGGCTTCAGAGCCTGAGCCAAGCACCGGGGTATCTGTGAGATCCACAACATATTTGAAGGGGAAGGACACTTCGCACTTGCAGCTGCTGTTTCCATAGCTCCTGGGGAGCTCTCTTCTTTCCAACACCTTCCTCAACAGCCCTTCTACCCTTGATCTTCCTATTGTCAGCTCCCTTTTGCACTACATCAAATCTGAGTGCAAAAAGAGGGATGACCTTAACAGATGATGATTAGCTGGACTTGACCAAGATTCAACTTGTCTTGTAATGCTACTGCAGAATGCAGTGCCCTCCTCTTTGCTTCCCACAGTGCAAGGTTAGAACACCAAAAGTCACAGTAGGAATACAGAAAAGAGCAGGCAAAAGCAGTATTCAGGACTGCCAGAAAAAAATGTCATTTATATAACCAATCACGGGGAAAGTGTTTGTCAAAAAGATACATCCTTTTCCAGATATTAATCTGAAAATACTAAAATATAAGCTGCTAAGCAGTATCAGCAGCAGTGATTTGGATGAATGTATTGGAAAGGATAAAGAAATGTGAATAATTTGCTTAACAGGTATCCCACATTGGTACAAAAGACTTCTGAAACAAAGTTTGTTACTGAAGGCATTTTTATCATTTTCAAGACAGAGGCTGCTTGATGACCATGTGGAAAATGCAATGAACTTCCTTGGTTTTATGACAGACATTAAAACTAAACTTTAAGAAAATTGCTTAAACGCCACAGATGAAATTCCCCTGTGATTCATTATTTCCGTGACAAGAATAGTTGATGAAACAGTTACAAAAGGTATCACAGTTTTTCGTGTGGGCCTGGAGAATATGTTACGGTTACATTCTGTTACTCCCTTGCAGAGAAGGAGTCAAACACAGGCTTATTTTCACTTAGAAAATGATGCCCTAACAAACTGGCAAAGATGCTCGTGTATCAATTAATAAAAAAGAACAGATGTTCCTTTTCAAGAAAGGAAAAGACAGGAAAGGAAAAAGCACTTTTAGCTAAAAGTGAGCCAGACGATTTTCAATCTACAAAGTTGTCTTTCCTTTAATGCTACACACATACACTGTCAGTTTAGGGTCATTAAAGCTTTTTGTAATACTGGAGTATGTCCACAATGTCTGACAGGAATTATTACCATCACTTGTCATTGCTATTAACCAGTGTTTTAAAATATTGTCTACCACAAATAGGAGAAACAAATGCAAAACCCACTACAGTAGTAACAAACAAAAAACCCCAACCAAAATACACATAGTAAAATGAAATGCAAAGTCTTTGCAGAAGCACACATTTAAGTTGTCAATACCTGAACGCCTCACAATGAAACCTTGAAAAGTAACTTGTCTTTGCACTATGCAGGCCAAATTCCATATTGAAGATCCAGACAACTCCTCCAGAAATGGAAGTTTAACACCAGTTAGAAATAACACCCACAAGTCACAGAAAGGTAACAGAAATACTGTATGTCTGACACAAAACATACTTTTTAATAACAGTGAAGACTTTGGGTTAAATGGGATGAAGTGCAATTACAACCAAGGTATAATCAAAACCAAGAGTGACCATAACTATTTAATTGCCTATTTGCTAAGCATTTATAACAAGCAGGACAGCACATACTTGTAACCACCCTCATTTTTTAAATGCCCTTTGGTGATAACTCTGACGCTGTGGATTATCTGAGAGGAAAATACTGATTCTCTGTAATCAAGCTTTCTCCTGGGATTGCACTTGATTTAACTGTACTCCAGGAACACACCTGGTTTTTGGGGGAGTTGTGTGGGGGAAACCAAGAGACCTGCGCATCCCAGAAAGCCAACAACCTTGTAGATAATGTGCCAGCCCAAGTCACAAATGTATAAAGGACTGATTTAACAACTGAGCTGGAGTTAATCCTACTGCAGTCCTACAACACCAGATTTAGTTCACAGCAGTAGAAGCAAGGATTTGGGAGAGAGAAACAGGGTCATACCCTACAGCCCAGTGACTGAAAATAAAGGACTGGATAGGTCAAGCACCTGCTCCTTTTATTTCTACAAAGCAAGAAAACTGTAATAATAGACACTAAGTGGCTTTCCACAGAACTGAACAGCCCAATCCCAAACTAGCATCAAGAGCCTTGGCACGAGACTCAAACCCAAGCTGTTCTATGAATATCCACTTCAGCTTTTCGTCGAATCAGCTTCAATGAACTTCATTTCCAACCCCCTTGCCCACAAAAGAACTGGAAAAAAGTAACCAAAGCCTCAGAAACACAATGGAGATAAAAAGAAGATGTGCTTAACATTGGCGATGAATATTTTGAAAATCCCTTCACTAGTATGTGCCAAATAACTTTTTCCAGATAATTATCTATTGTAAGGCTCAAAGCCAAACAATGAGGCAATGACATTAGGTATTAGAAGATGCTGAATCTTAACTTACACAGACCTAAAATTACTTGCATTTTTCTGTCTGTGAGAGCTGAGAAGTTTCAATATTTTCCTATCAGTGTTTAAGGAATCAAGAATTAAGATGAGTATTATTTAAGAGCCTTACTTGAGATTCCCAGGTTTATAATTTAGCACAAAGCAAAGGAAAAATATGTAGACACAAAGTCAATGGAATGGTAATCTTGCCTTATAAGTACACACATAAGTATATACATAAAGTTTTGAGCAATTATGGCATAAGAATATAAAAAAATTAAAAAAGGATTTGATTTAGATGCCTTACTCTTGTCAGGGAAGACTAAAAGGACTTTCAGAAACTGGCTTTACTGAAGAAGAATCTCTGTATCACATGCCTGGTTTTGAAACTCACTCCAAAGGCTGTCTAGAATATGGTCAGCCAGGACACAGACTCTGGATAATTCAGGCATGTAAAACGCCGTCTGACCTCCCTAGTGTCTGTTTGGCCTTTTCCATTGATGAAAGAAAACAAATTTTATTTTATTTTTCTCCAGTCTTCAAGATGAGCACTCTTAAACTGAGTAATTTGAGTGCAACTCTCACGTAAGTGTAGGTGGTATAAACTTAGAACCTTACACAACTTCACTTTTTCCTCACTTACAATATCAGAACATAATTTAAAACCGTAGGATCACAGAAACATCTGTTCATTTTTGAAGCTACCAGTATATGAAATACTTCAAACACTAGCAAAAGAGACATGAAAAAGCAAAACACCAAGTCCCCACAAGCTATGACTTCAACAACATTTCTTCTGATTTTTATCTCATTGATAGGCAGAGAGGCCAATAGGCATTCAGCATACCTGCTCCAACTTCTTTTTCTTCTTCTTCAATGTTGTTTTTGATACTGTCATACTCCTCATCAATTGCCTGGTTGCCACGCATTTGAGACAGAATTCTCCGTGCTCTCTGAGTCTGGCCTTTCTGAATGAGCCAACGGGGACTTTCAGGAAGAAACAGGAATCCAAGAAACTGTATAACTGCTGGAACAGCTGACAGGCCCAGCATATATCTGAAAATAAGCAAATAAATAAATATCAAATATATCAAATATCAAATGTGCCATGAGAAGACTCAGTTACAGCTACTTAAGCTGTAATTTACAGATCAAATGTTCATGTCCTCATATTCTTTATCACCAGAAGTTAAGCAAGCAAGAATTGTATTTTTCAAGTATTTCAGAAAACAGGACTCTTGCTTTCCATTCCAGTAAAACTCAAGGACACATTGACTACTCTGCCACCCCTGACCCTACAGCCACTAGTCCCGAAGACACTAAGTCAGACTAAATAAAAACCCCGAAACATTACATAGTTGGGAAACTGATAATCCCTTTGATGAAGATAAAAGAATGAACAGAAGGAGAAAGAAAAGGCACAGAGAACAAATGGGTACTGCTGATGGCAAAAATGAGACTGAAATCCCACTAATTGTTTTACAGACATAAAAAAAACAACAAACAAAACCAGCCAGTGAAAAAATGCTTAATCATAGAATCATTAAGGTTGGAAAAGACCTCTAAGATCATCAAGTCCAACTGTCAACCCAACACTACCATGACC
>JAVSBS010007265.1:4358-33025 GCA_033124195.1 Coracias cyanogaster | reverse complement strand
AAAGACCTCTAAGATCATCAAGTCCAACTGTCAACCCAACACTACCATGACCACTAGACCATGTCCTGAAGTGCCACGTCTACTTGTTTTATGAACACCTCCAGGAATGGTGACTCCATCACTTCCCTGGGCAGTAATACATATACACAGATACATGTGACCAAGGAATACACCTCTTGTGTAAGGAGATGTTGGGTTTACTTTTGAAAAATTCTGACTATGAGCAGAAACACTGAAAAAAGTTCATTTCAGTAGTACGGCAATTTACACCACATCTCTTGGAGAATCTGTTCTTAAATCTTCAGGCAGCTGCAAAGTTGGGTTTTAAGTCAAAACTTCATTTTAGATGCTCTGGGGGTTTACCATATACAGCATTACAGCTAGTTCTCTGCTCAACAGAGAATTACCACTGGCCAGAGAGTTATGCCTCTGGGGATCTGTGCTGACACCTGTGACAACACCCACAGATACTCTGATTCGCTCCAGCTAAAGTGGTGGGGGAAGATGACAAGCACACCACAAACTTCCATGAGTGGTTCTGGTCTATACACTTCACATTTTTTTATTCCTTCAGAAATACACTAAGGAGCATAACAAGAACTACAGAACAATACACAATAATTTTGTTCTGTTTTTTAAATCTGACCTTTTCCCATTTGTCCTTCATTGAGCTTTCTTTTCACTTTCATTAAAAGACTAAACATTGCTGGTGTCACCTGTATATTATTGCAGCTATCACAGGTTTCACATCAGTGGTTATAATCATTAAAACACCTCCAGAAACTAGTCCTCAGACTGAATACTGAGGTAGTCTGTACTCCTAAACAGCTTCACACCTTGACCTCAGTCAGGATGGCTCCTCTCTTCATGCCCCAGGACACATGCTTTCTCACAGGTGATCCAGCAGTCTCTCACCTGGGTGTTTTCATATAGCATGCTATGAAATGAGATTGCTAACAGAACAGGAAAGGGAGCACAACCACTAATGGAAACCTTGTTTCAGGGCAATGAGCCAAACGTATTTGTTCAGTCCAAATACATTTGGGATGAAAATGGAAAACTACTTTCTTAGAGGTATTTGTAGATTTAACAAAGAAAAACATGGGCAATACAACAGGGCAGCAAACCAGAGAATGGGGAAAAGAATACCCAAAGGTCATGCAAAGAAGGCGGCCATTCCAGGACAATGTGCATACAGGCCAGTCTTCTCATCCCCAAGCTGAGCCCTCAAGTTCTTCCTAAAACCAGCAAAAATTTCCAAAGGTCACACAAGTAAACCTTGCTCTAGAAAGAAATCGGTGAGCACGTCTCTTGTGTTCTAACACTTTAAGAATGGTACAGCCTATCATCAGTGGGGGAAAAAAAAAAAAAAAAAAAGGCAAACCAAAGAAAATAAATTAAAAGCACAAAGCTTGTGGAAAGATTATTAGTTGCGTAGTCTTCAGCTAACATCTCTAACCAGTGTCACTAATTCACCGATGCTCTCATTCGCTAATGTTCTCATTCATTAACGTCCTCATTTCTTCCTATGCTCTTCCCTCTCCACAAACATTTTGGTAGCTGTATACAGAATCACCTTGACACATATACCCCTGAAGCTCACCAATTTCTACATTCAATATCTGTATTAGAGTGGTATATAGAAAGCCTTTTCTATTTCAAATGAAAACTAAAATAAAACCGTTGAGTTAAAAACACAATTGCTGTAGTCCGTTAAACTGCAAGCAAAAGGATCTTCCAATGCATCTCAACAAACAGATTTAGTCCTTTACACTCGTATTACCTAATTTCTGCTCCTCCAAAGCCCTTCAGTCCCTTAAATGCAGCAGAGCCTCCAGTACTAAGCAGTTGGGTAGCTGCAATCATTTTAGGAAGCAAAATCAATTGAGGCTCCTGAAAGCTTGATCCAGCCTGTTAAAGCTACCAGTTGGGTTCTATTGGATTGTTTATCACAGGTAAAATAAAAAACAGAAATGTACAGAAAGTGCTCGCTGATCAAAGTTCATTTCCAATCAACACACTTCTGGTCAAAGTTGTGTACAAGGAGCAGGCCAGAAGGAAAATGTTCAGTTAAGAGCGTACATCCCTTGGAAGTTCAAGACTTGTTGCAATTTTCAGATGAAGCAATTTTGATATAACCAATTTAGAGTAAAAGCAGGCAATTTTAGACATTTCATGCAGTGAGCCAGCTTTCAGAAATCTAATATAGTTCTTTCCTATACAGAGTACAAGACTTTGTATTTGAAGGCAGATGTCTAGCAGACCTGAAAAAATCCAGCATGAAATTTAATAAATCTGCCTTAACATTTCTCCTTCTCAGACATACTGCTGCAATAGTATTAAGATGGCATTAGCAGGGCTTATAAAGCTAACCTGACATAAGAGTCAGGTTAAATATTTGTTTGCTTTGGTGTATTTTTAATTTAATATCCATCATTTTCAAGAACAAGCAGAGCCAAGAAAAAGTAAACTTCCTTATTGTTTTTTGTAGCACTCCAATATTTAGCCATTCAGTTACTAAGAGCTACAATAATTGCTGTAATTTTCCTCCTTGTATTTGATGACTCAGGAATGAACTTCAGTGATTTCTCCCCATGAGACTGCTGGCCACTCTTTCCAGGTGACAGACCATCTGTATTCTTCCTGGTTGCAGTAAACTAGCTCAGGACAGACAAATACACAATTCCCAACTAACAGCTCAAGCACCACAGTTGAGAATCCTTGGATACCTCATCACTAGCACAGCCTCAGTTTCTGCCCAATGCATTGTCAACAGTTCCACCTCACTTTGCTCCACTCAATCCAGCAGAGCAGTACTTGGTGTTTACATAAGCCACCACATTACTGTCTTAGCAAAAGTCACCCAGCATGAGCCAGCAGGCTGCAAGAACCAACTACTCAACACATCGTGCTGTATCTGGGAGACTGGGACCATCAACTCACCAACTTGAGAGAAAGCTACAAACCAGGAACAGCAATGGATCACCAACATGGTCATGCAACTGGAGTATATGACATTAAAAAAGGCTGAGAGAACTGGGTTTGTGCTGCCTAGAAAAGAGATGATCAAGAGGAGATCTAATTGGATCTTTCACAGCTTAAAAGGAGCTCATAGAGAAGATGGAGATAGACTGTTCTCTGACGTACACTATGAAAGGACAAGAGCCAACAGTTCACAAGCTGCAACAAGGAAAGCTCTGATCAAAGATGAGGGAAAAGAATTCTTCACACTAAGACCAAGCATCTGAACAAGTTGCTTGAGAGATTGAGATGTCCATAGTTGGAGATTTTCAAAAGTCAGCATCTCATGTGGCTCTAATCAAACACCCAATCCCCTAGTCTTAGTCAATCCACAGGATCTAGATTTTACTTTTATTGTTTTTCAGTTCAAATAGGTTTAAAGGCCTGAATTATATCAAAGCAGTTTATTTTTTTTGTTCCAAACAGAAGAAAGAAGTTATACCAATGTAGAAGTTCTCAGAACCATTGTACAGCATTTCAGTGGGTGAGGGCCTCATTCCTACTTAGGGAACAGGAATTTGATAGTGGCATATTGATAATCATTTGGCATAAAAGATAATCATTTGACAGTGGTAATTTACAAAAAAAAAATCTTTACAAAAAGATAATAATTTGACAGTGATTATTGCCTTCCACTTAGTCTCCCACTTTGGCTAAATATATTTACAAAGTAACATATCAAAAGATGGTAACATACTGGAACGGTATTTTCCTTTAAATAATCACTTACACGAAAAGGTACTTGTCAATCCCATGTCACTGCTTGATTTGGAAACTGATACATCCTATTCCACAATGCTAGCTCTTTGACTGATCTTTGCCAAAGCAGCCTAGAAGTCTGCTTTTGAGCTGCAAAAATTCAAGCTAAGGAATATCTTAGTTTACCTGAACAATTAAACAAAAAACACAGCTCCAGTAAGATCAATACTTCTTCCAATACACTAGTATTTACTGAAACACAGGGATTACAAACACATCCTTACCTCCTGTGTGTCAGCACACTAACTGGAAAAAAAATCAGATTTACATCCGCAAAAGCTTCCCCCAGGTGAATCTGTAACCATTAAGGTAAACTGAACCTGAAAAAACTGCCTAAACAGGAAGCGTACAACGCCTCTAACATTAACAGTGACTCAGAGCTTCATTTCTAAGTAAGTATCTTTACTTGTCCATTCCTCCCACCCAGCTCCATGCACAGGGAACAATAACCTTAGCAAATCATTTAGGCTGAAAGATAACTTAAAATAATAAAGCAATTACTGAATAATTGGCATTGGGGATAAAATACTTCAGTTTGTGTGTTACTTAGACATGCATTACTGCGTGCCATTAATTCTGCAGTTAAAGAAACATGCTCAATTTTGAGAAGAAAGTTAAAACCTCAAACTTCTTGAATCTTCAGACATACTCAGATTAAATCATAGATTCATTAAGAAACCATTCACTTTTTGGTTCAAAGCATATTTCTCTACACACTATAAAAAGATAAGCTTCCAAGTTCTTCTACATACAGAGTCCCAATTTAATTGCTCCTACCTTCAACCTCAAATGTCAGTGCACCTAGTAAACCCTATTCAGCTCTATTAAGAGCCAGAGAATATAATATTTATGTTGCAAGGTTTTGGGGGTGGGGGGAAGATCCTTCAAGTAGGACTTTCAAATAGCAAACTGATTCTAGGCCACAGCAGAAGAAATCGAAGGCCCTACAACAAAATGTGACCCTTTCCCAAGAGTGTTTCAAAAGAAAAGCACACATAATTAAGCAAAAGTTTCCAGAAGCTGGAATGTATAGTTTATGTTATTCCTCCTACACATTTCTATTAATTATTTTTTCAAGTCAGCATTGCAAGTAAAATACTAAGCCACTGAAATTTCTCATCTAAGATGACATATCACTATGAAGATGGTAGGTATAAGGCTGCAGTCCAGAAACACTTGGTGATGTCTACAGGAAGAACATAATAACCAGAAAGTGGACTAAAAGATTCATATTATTCTATAATCTAAACTTTTAACTATAAGGTTATCCTACAATCTCCTTCAATTCTGATTGGATTACTACTGCTCAGATTAAGAAAATTCTAAATACACCTCTATTTTGCGCATACAGCATCATACCTTCTGGAAATCAGCATGTAATTATTCTAAATGCAAAAGGCAGCCTACTTTCATAAACATCATGACAATCATTTGAGCTTGCTGATGCATATTTATTGCTCATCCATTTTAAAAGTTAGGTAAAGCAAAAAACCCTAAGCACGCTGTGAATATTAAGCCTCAGCAAAAGCAGTACGGATATCATTTACCAAGAGTTAATTACTGAAGTTCTCTTTCAGTATATAGTTCTGCCACTTCGTATGTAAACTCCTTTTTTACCAACAAGATGTCAGCCAAATCACCACCATGTCAGTTTTGCTTTTAGCAAGAAAGACCCACAAACCTCCATCCATCCTTTGCGAGGTAGCTGAAGATGCCATCCACGACACTTGCAAAAAACTGCCCTCCAGTGATGAACAGGGTGTTAATGGTGACTAATCTGCCTCGTAAGTGCGGTGGAGCAACTTCTGCGATGTACACTGGCACAGTCATAGATGCTACACCTACAAGAATAAATTCAATTACAGTTACAAAATTGAAGGAGATACTATATCCCTTGCTCATGATAAAATACCATACCATTTAAATGGGGCAGGCTGGAATAATTTTATTTCCAGTTTCCAAAAGATGAAAAGAAAGAAAATACACCTAATGGACTCTAGAAGCATACCCAGGGCAAATGGGCACACACACTGGTTGCTAGTGGCTATACCGCAAGTTCAAGGTTTGATGCAATGATACAAGGAATAACTCACTTAATTCACATTGCAGGTATACTAGGTTAAATAAAAAGCATAAATACATTTATAGTTTTGAAACAAAGAGATGCTACGATCCAAGTAAGCACACAAGTCAAAGTGAGTAACTGAAGGTGCAAAGCGTTCACAGCTCTTCAGCACAGAACTTTAGCACCAAGAAAAAGCAAGGCCAAGCATTACACATTAATAATAATGAGAATAATAATTTCATTACCGTTACATAGAGTGGTTTCTTGACTTTTTTGATTGTTTCTTAACTTGGTTTAAAAGTATTCCACATGCAGTGCTAAAAATTTACCACCACAAGGAAGCAAGCAGCAAAGCTTAAGCACAGCTGCCTTTTATTCTAACACTGGTAGTGTTTCCTCGGAATTCTGTGATGGCTCTAAATGAGCCATTTATGCAAAAGACATAAATGCCCACGTGGAACACACACAGGAGCGTGCATACACACACCAACTGTAAAAATGGGAGCTCAACAACATATAAAGAGCAGAGCTGGTGCCGTACATGCTTTGGTGGTCCAGATCTGCCAACAAAGTCACACTTTCATTTAAAGTCAATTTATATCTCTAAGAGAACCAACAGTGACAATCAATAGCTTTTTTTTTTTTTTGTAGTTAAAACTGGAAATGCATTGGCAGACACATGTACAAAACCATACTTCGGCTGAAGCCAGCTGAGATACAACTTGAGCACAGTGAGCATGGCTGAGCAGCAGCAGAGACATCACATCTTCCAGCCTCAGGCAGCTCCACCAGGTTCACACAGAGACAGCCCCATGCCAACACACACCAGTGCCAGACCCCCAGCAAGAAATGAGGTCACCTAAAGGTGTGCACAAGGCTCCTGAAGCACAGCTACAGTTCCCAGCTTCGGTCAAGGCAGAAAGCCTCCGTCATAAAATGGCCGAGACTTCAGCCAGCGCCCCGCTGCCTGGCTGACTCACCGAACTAAGAGCACAAAATCATGTTCAGCAACAAGGTTAGCCTGATAGAACTGCTGGGAGCCTCCAAAAGCTTCAGCGAGGAATACAGATTGTTTAATAATAAAATGGCATTAGAAGGTCCTTTGTTATGATAGGTAAACACTCACAGCAGCCTCTCAGTGTGATAACCCACTTCCCAGCAGAGCCTCCCAGGACATGCCAACACCGCCTCCTCATACTGACTGAGAAACCCACACAGAATGAAAAAAACACATAGAAGTGTTGGGGGGGAAAAAAAAAAAATCATTAAAAATTTATTCAGCCACTTTTCAAAGCCAACCAGAATGCATCATGGAAAAAAGCATTCAGATAACCCTTTGCGTGTTTGATAGAGAAGCAAATTTCCAAACGTAGTCCACCATTAGTGATATTTCTCTCATGTCCTTCACATCAGCTTTTGAACTAATTACAATCACAGCGATGGAAACAGTACACATATAAGGGAAAAGCCTTTATGGGAAAGCACAGCAGCACGTCCACTGTCTGCAAACAAGAGGCACAGCTCACAACGGCATGGAGGAGCACCCATTTTTACAGTCAGCGTGAGTGTGCACACTCCGGTGTGTGTTCCACATGCGCATTTCTGGGTTTTGCACCAATGGCTCATGTAGAGCCACCACACAGCTGTGACAGCCCTGGCATGGGGAGGCCAGGCCTTCCTGCTCCCCCGACCTCCCCTCTGCTGCCTCACACCTCATGCTTGTGCCCCCTCTGCAACGCCATTTTCCCACCGTCGGGACTGGCCTGGCAGGATGAGCAGCTCCACGGGGCCAGGCCCAAAGCGCGGTCTCACGGTCTCTTCAAGGTTCAGCAGCAAAACAAGCATTAAGTCATTTCCCTGCTACACCCTAAACAAGCTTCCAATAATTGTCAGGTTTAGGAATTTTTGACTTTTTGCATCAGATGCTTGCTACCCCTGGAGGGCTTTTCTGACGCCATTCATTCTTTGCTCTTCACTACTCTATTTAGACCAATCATCATTAAAAATCCATGGAAACCCAAAGACTGGGAAAGAAAGTCTGCTTGTGAATGGCTATTTCATCATTTGGCCCATAAACACCTTCTCTGCTATTTGCAAGAGTAACATGGAAATAAGAAATGACAACTGAATGCAGAGCAGCAGGAACGAAATGAGAGATCCATCTCTCCAACACAGAGCTGACAGATATAGAAACTGAACGGGGGGTCTTGCAATAAATGCAGGGAAGAAAAATACAGTTGTGTTTCTGCGTTTCAGGGCACACAAAGACAAAAGTGACTTTACATCTTTCTCTTTGAAGACATTGAAAGTCATGCTCCATTAAAAGCTTTGGAAAAATAATATACAGGCTCAGGAACAATATCTTTGAAATAGATAATTATCTAGTGAAGCCGATTTCAGAGGTAAAGATGCAACATCTGTGTGGATTTTACTGGGAAGCAGTTAGAAAGGTTTGCACAACCAAAACCAATACATGCTCAGTAAAAAAAAGCTACTCCTTCCCACCCCCCCATTTAACTCTTAAAGAAGGCTGATCTGCAGAGAAATCTTGTTCAAAACACACCAGCCAAATCTGCTTCTCAAGCATGCAAAAAGCAGAGCCACACCATTGATCGGACCAACTGCTATTGCCAATGTTCAGCACGTGTCATCAGCCCTGGGACACTGCTAGAACCACCACTAGCCCCAGCTAACAACACACTTGCCATTTACAGATGAAACTAAAGCCTGTTGCTGTAACATAAGGGTAGTATGAAGGTTAAAACATGTTTGTAAAGTGTCTTGAACAAGAGGCACTGTGACAGCAGGAGGTTTACTGTTTCTGCTGTGTCCTTCCCACAAGGTTAGTGACTATAGGAATTAGCAGAGGAAGGGAAAGCTTGCACACCTCAACAGCCCCGTCACAAGCTAGCCAATGATACCAGCTATTCAGCTGGCACTAATAGAATAGTTGAAATTATTCATTATCAAACCTGCAGTGAACAGCACGTGATTTCTTAGGAAAACCTAAGGAGTTAAGACATTTAGTTTAAAATCGCACAGAATTGTTTGGGCTGACAAGGACATTTGGAGATGATCTAGTCAAACCCCTATTTAAGCAGGGTCAAGCTAGAGTAGGCTGCACAGGACCATACTCAGTTAGGTCCTGACCATCTCCACAAGCAGCTCTCCAACCAAAATGGTTCTGTGAGTCTGCACCTTCCATGTCTGCTTTCTCACCCTTAGACTTTTCCCTACCTTGCTGTCAAAACCAGCCTTTTTTGCTTTGCACTCAGACATTACTTCCTCTGTTGGGTTTCCCAAAACCCAGAGTTCAAAACTTCCAAACAAAAACCTCAGTTCAGAAGATAAATTTACGTTATATTTTTCTAAACATATACTTTGCTACTCCTGTGTCTGAAACAGTGTGGCAGGAGGTTTCAGGAAACGGGAGGAGGCAATTAAGGAAAGCCTCCCCAGTTTCTCTGGCTAACATCCAGCAAGCATTCACACATAAAAGCAAAGTTCTTTCTAAAAATATCACCAAGAGTAAAAAAGGCTATTCTGAAACAGATCAAATTAAGGAAAAAAATTATACCACTTTAAGGAACTGTTTTAGATTCTATAATGCTATTTACATTGAAAAATTTGCTTTCAATTGCCTTAGAATGTATCAATGTTCTACAGATTTTCCTTCTCTAATTTCACTTTAAGACACACTAAAACATAGGAGAGTATGTTCTTGTGAAAAGACTTAGTCAGAAGCAAGGCATTAAATGATAATCAATTACAAAAATCTCTAAAATACATAACTAGTATTCGTTATGTCGTTATTTGAATAGCTAAAGATTACAGAAATTTGAAAACAAAGAACAGCTTTCCTAGCAAAATAAATATGGCTGCAATGGCAACTTTACTTAACCTTTCATATGAGAACGCTTTCACTTAGACAACATTTTCTAATAAGGTCTCCCTGTTAAACTGCTCACACCAAATAAAAGTTGCTGCAGGCAAGTATATTTTTTATCTAACTAATAAGGCTGATAATTGATGTGAGGAAAAGAAAATGAAAACAATTAAACAGAAATCTGTCAGAAAGTTTAAGCTCTACATTGTGCACCATGGCTATGAAATCTGAGGCAAGAGAGAAGGCAAGTCTAATCTTTATCCACTTGAGTAACCAAGGCATTAACCCTCTGCCCTCAAAGAATATAGTTCAGAAAAAAATACAACAGAAAGTTCCTTAAATTTAGACCACAAGATGAATCTAATTATTATATGAGAAGCATTAGACGACTTGATGGGCGCTGATATCATCAAATGTTTTTTCACTTCTAGAATTACTTAGGAGACTAATTATTAGAGCTGCTGTTATAACCTGCAGACTTACCATTGGAAAGTGGAGAAAAGACAGTGCACTGCTCAATTTTAAAACGATCAATAGAAAGCAGGTATGAAAAGGCATCTTAGAAATATATTACCATCCAGAAAGACATTTTCAGTATGAACATGTAAGCATTACCAAGAATTCATTAAGAAGTTCAGGAATTAAGTCAACAAACCTACTGACAGAACAGATACAAAGGCCATGGAGGAGAACTCTTACGATCATTAAGAGAATAAAAAAGTATATATACTTTAAGAAATGAGATTAAGGTAGCAAAACAAAAGGACTAAAGAAGGAATCCAAGTTCCTCTTTATAAAATCATTTGGGAACAAATATTAGGAGCTGGAATAATTTTAAAGAGACTTTTTTTGCAAGATCAGATGGATATAAATGTATCCTGTCAAGACCAGGACTTCCACTACAGCTCCAGTCATGCTTCTGGCAAACGTGAGGGAAGGTGCATCATAAAGACAACAGATGAGCAACAGAAGCCGGAGACAGGACATTGAATGAGATGCACTTTTACTTCTACCATTATAAAAAAATGCTCGAAGGTTATAGGGATGTAAGCATCAGTCATTTACTGGGGTCAACCAGCAACCAGTGTCAGGAGCACCAAAAACATGGGGAAGGACTCCTGACAATTTTTATGGTTTTGCTGTTTAGATTGCCACCCAAAAAGTTCATAAGCACAAGAGACAGGTGACAAGAATTTAGTAACTTTAAAAGAAACTCACGCATCTCCATCAGCATTTCATGCTTAGGAATAGAGGACTAGTAGTTAACTACAAGTGCTCAGGAGGCACATCCAGGAACTGGCGTCCTTTGCATCATGGTTCTGTCCCTCCTTCTGTCCAGCTCGCACTGACCCTTTGCGACAACACCATGTAAACCAGGGAATACAACCAGCTAAAATGACATTCAGCTGCCTGTTAAGGGGTTTGTACCGCTCAGCTCCCTTAAATGGCTCACTATGAGATTAAAAGCTTGTACTGGCTCACGGGCAGGACTACGTGCAATAATGGAGACTGGCCTGAATTGCCACTGGACTCCAGACTGTCTGATTGGAAACTAACATCAGGATGTGAAATAATCACCAAAAAAAAAAAATGTTTAAAAAAGGTAGAGCTATCCCTTATCATATTTCAGAGTACAGCAACTGATCCATTAATCTCTATTAAAAATAGCATTCACAGCTCATTAGAGAAATGTGTATTGTTAGGGGTTCCAAATGAACAAGCAGAAACAGAAGTACCAAAACGTTTCCTTTCAGGAGAGTACTCATGCGAATGAGGCATTTTTCACTAACATTAAACTACACCGAGATACTTAACCAAGGTAATAGTCTTGGTTTTTCAGTCTTAGAATGAACTTGTAAAAGTGAATTTTCATTAAAATGTTAAACTTTAATGCAACCAATAGTAAAGCTCACTTCATGAAGAAGCTGCCCACAGTGGTTTGTTCTGCTTGTAAGGATTCCAAGCACCTTTAGCAAGCGATTCTACAGGCAGAGGATTTGCGGAGGCAACCTGATGAAGAAGCAAGTTTATGGCAAAGAGAATCAGGAATTAAATATTAATAAACAGCTTAATAGAGGTGGCTATGCTATGAGAACGTTAAAATACAAATTCAAGGTTTGGTTGTTGTTCAGATTTCATTGTTTCGTTGCTTGTTTTTTTTTTTTAAATTAAACAGTAAATTCCAAAGGGGACAGGGGAAAACTTGCCAAGCTACAGCTGAACACCAGACTAATGTTTTCTTCCAGCAACCTTGCAGGAAATCTGATAAACTTCTTATATCTTGGATATCGGACATGCCATCTGAATTTAGTGCCTTGAAGCACTATTGATCCCAGAAGTGCATCAAATTATACAGACAAAGAGACTTTCATCAAGTATTTTCTTTGAGTTGTGTTCCCACAAATTATGCTCTACGGTTTCCACTTCTGACAAAAATGGCATTCTTGCCAGCTGATAATTTTAGAACGTTGCTCACATCTGAGCAGTAATATTCAAGAGGATGAGGGCAACACACCGGTTAACTTTCTGAAAGAAGCTACAAGTTCCACAGTAATTGTATATTCTTTACTGTCAATCTAAAGAAGAATTCCTGTAAGTAGTTTGTGGAGAGAAGAATGTCTATCATTAACAAAATGGGTACATTTTAGCTGCAAAGGATATTTATTTTAAAAGACCATTAGCTTTCACAACCACATACACAGGAGCTGCCAACAATCAGCCACTTTTATTCTACAGAAAACTCCACAATGTATTTTAATGATATGGCTCAACCTAAACAAAAATTAAGCCTTATCACAGTATTGTCAAGTCCCTTTCTGCTGTTACAGTTAACATTTCAGCTTTCAGTAATGACAGTCAACCTAAGGGGATATTAGAGCACCTCAATGAACACGCTAATAGGAAATACTTGAGAAAGCAGTGCATTTGAACACTGTTCTAGTACGCTAACCACTTCCTAAAGTGGATAAAGCTAAAATCTTCACTGAAACAGCTTGTATTTGAGTGCGAACATCACAGGAAAGCTCAAGTTCCCTCTAACATCTAGGCTGTCCACCCACTGCATGTAGCTAGTAAAGGCATCATCAGCAGTTTGTAACTGGTTACTGAAAGTTATTTCAAGAATGATTGGCAGCAGATTTTCCCACTTCATTCTCTCCCCTGCATCAGATTAGCAGAAGTCCATTTCTTAGTGGTGGCACAACTGTACTCAGCTACAGCCAAGCTCTGAAATATGTAAAGGCAGTTGGACAAACCACCTGTAGGAAAACCACACTGCTTTGCGAGAACTTACATCGCAGTAGTGGGTAGATTTAGGCACACCTCTTCTACAATGGGGGTCTAACGTCAGCAGACTTCATAAAGACTTGTATTTTATTTAAAAACTAATTTATTAAATCAGAAAGAGCTGGCTCACCATAGTTAAAGAACCTGTACTGCTGAACATCTAATATACTAAATAATTGCAGACCTTTATGTCCCTATCTAGCCACTGGCCCCCACCTGAGTAATCAGTATTATAATTAGTGCCAAAAACCTATGTTACTATGTAGCACCCAGCTGTGAAGTAGTCCCAGGCCCGAGACAAATCTGAAGAAAAATAAATTAAACTCCTCACTAGTTGATATCTTAATGAGCCTGGATGAATAATTCCTTCTGTTGACCACAAGCTTTTTCACTGTTGTATCAGTAAGGATCAAGGACATAAAAATCCTTCTTTGCTAAAAAAAAAAGACACAACACCTCAAATTGCATCCACTAGAAATAACCACAACTGCTACATTGTAAATGCAATACACACTCATTTCAAACTCTCCCTTGATCACAAGATAGAGATGCGAACCCAGCTCATAAAAAAATTAAGATGCCAACACAAGAGTACAATTCCTGTTTAATGAAAGTGCTAAAACCTTTCTCCAACATCTTCACAGCTCTATCATGCAAGAAGAACATAAGGAAACCACACATCATTGTAGAGAGACATGAATATTCAACAAATTGAGTAATCAAGAAGGGACTGTTTATCAGAGTACTTATTTTCCTACACTGAAATTCTGCAAGACAAGGAATTTTTTTAATCTGGAAACTGGGTTGTTATGAAATGGGAAAAAGTAAGTGGGCCATGAAACTTGAGGCAGGATAGACAAGAGTCTACCATGTAAAGGCTAGAGTGTGAAAGTTTATTTTAATAAAATTTAGTTTACTCCATTTATTAAAAGAAAACTTCGTCAAAGACTTGAAAATGCACAGAAGTTTTGCAGGAATCTCCAACAACACATACACACTAAATACAAAAAAGACTACCCACAGCCAGAAAACTGCAAGCATTCAGTTCCACCAAGGCAGAGGGGGATACAAAACATGCTACTATCTGTGGACACCAAAAAAAGTAGCAGAGCTAGAGGGGGGGAAAAACCAAACTTCTTCACTGGGAAAATCATCAAACAGTAGGAACAGAAATAAAATTTTACATTAAAGCAAACAGAACTGAGAAAGTTTTTAAGGTCAGATGAAAGTAACCATTTATAAAGCGTTAAAACCACATTAACTGTAGGGTTCTTATTCAACCTCAGCCTCAACGTCAGTACTATATATAGAACAGCTCATTTTGGGAAGAAAATTTTTAAACAAAATCATTTTTTTCTATCCAATGTTATTTTAGGATTATTCAAGGCTACAGCAATCCAAAAAACATGTTAAGAGGGAATTTATTTTTAGTGGCAAAGTCAGAAGGAGAGAGTGGGATTTAATTAACCAGAGACAAAAATCATCAAGCTAAACACCCAGAAAATTTGAAGCAAAGCTCTTGCAACTGTCCAAAGACTAAGAGCCTGCCTAGCACCACTGGTATCAGACGACAGTTCACACTTCCAGCAACCCAGAATTAGTTACCCATACTCAGGCTTTCTTTATGGCCAGCATACACTCCTTGTAACCCAAGTTGTGAAACACCTGGCTAGACATTCCCGCCCAGCTGCCCTAGTTCCTGGGTATCCTGCTGAGGGACCTCCTTCTCACAGCATGCCACACTGGGAACCTGTGCTAGTAGTATGGCTGTGGATCCCATTCTAGAAAGCTGGCATGTTTATAACAAGTTAATACCTTCATGCTGCCTAAACCTACCCACAGATCTAGCTTTAAGATTTACCCCGGTTCAGGTTACTTTAAAACACTGATCAGAATGACTCTTAGAAGAAATCCAGCTAAAAGACAGCATCGTAAAAATGTAACAATTGAACTAGTAATTAATTGAGCTAGCTCATCAAGCAACAGTTTCTTCAAAATATGTAAGCAAAGGAATTGGTTGCCAACCTACACCTACATTTTCAATAAGCAAAAGAGTTTAAAAGTCTTTTGTTGGGTCACCTACACAGCTATCAATTAGCAACTTTGAACACTGAAATGGATCTTCTCCTTCTTCTAAGCAATCCAGACAGAAGCAGAATAATTACTTCTAGAACAGCATTTTTAAGAAACCCTTTCTCAAAAAGCCTGTGTGCATAGAGGTATGCAGAGGAGAGAATATCACTAATTCTCAATATTGAGTTTGCTAGGCTCCCTCTACTTGAAAGGTACCAGGAATTACGAAGAAGTGCATTTCCAAACTGTTATAACAATACAAGATTAACAATCAGCCCTAGAAGTGACTAAAAGCTATCAAAAGCACAAGTAAAAAGTCATAATTTGTTTTGTTCTAAATTAATTTTGATTAAGCACTGTTTGCAAAGATCCTGTGAACTTAGAAGCTGTGAAAGTTCTTTCATTCTGAAAGAATGAAGCAGCACAGATTTTTATACTGCTCAATGAAACCTTTATGTTTACAATATTGCAAAAGCTTCTCACTTCAAAAAAAAAGAGTATTTTTTCTTTCACTTGAAAATTATAAATACAACATAGTAGTTTTATGACACCTTGTATAAACACATAAGACAAGAACTAGTTAATCTACTTCAAAAATGAAGCTTTAAAATTTATATTTAAATCATTAGTAATTGATATAAGCAGTACTTTGCTGTAGACATTCATTAGTCCTTGCAGACTGTAGATTACACATGCTGCCTGCTTACACCGAGGAAAGGTGAGGCAGTCACATCCAAAGATAAGCCAGTGGCTCCTCCCCTTCCAGCAAGGCAGCATATCAGGATGTGTATCCGCATCTCAGCTACTCCCTTTCCTATTTGAGACTTTTGATCTGGTGGCTGACGTGGGCTTCTGCTAAGACGTGAGATCACATGCAGCACTAACTGGGCAGCTGAGGAGTGACCATCGACCTCCTTCTGCTGACTCAGCCAAGCAAACTGCAATTTCCAGCAGGGAAGTATGGTTTTATAATGGCCCTGAAAGACTTGGCAGGATTCATCTGCATAACCACTCACATACGCTAGAAAGCCAGAATTATGAACATCATGTAATCTTTACATGGTTTAAAAAAATTAGAAATCCCATATCAAAAACCCCAGAACAACAACTTAACACTTCAAGGATCAGCAAAGAATTTCTGTGCAGATAAATTTTATTTTCAGAGGACAATGGCAATGATTTGAAAGCTACATGTAAAACAAATACTCCTTTCCAATCTTGCACTTTTGTTTAGAAACCATATTTTTCTTTCTCAGTCCTACTACACTGATGCTTTACCCAACTTAGAATAATTCTAAGTGATATCTAAACAAACATAAACAAGGTTTAGAAGCTGAATTACAGCTCAGCTAAAAACATGCCTTCAACTTAAACCTGAAAGGACTCTTCAACTAGGAAGTCATTTGGTTTTAACAGTGCCTCTTTCTACAAGTGCAATTATTAAAACAGTTAAACTAGTTAATTTTTCTGTAAACTACTTCAGGTTTCATTGAGTTAATCAGAAGTCCAGCAACTGACTCCAAACAGGCAGCTTAACATGGAGACAAGCAGAAGAATGTATTTTCCTACCTACCACTTGCCATTAATTAAAAAACAAATCTAGAAAGACTAATTTCATTGCAAACTTAGTACTTTAGGCAAAAAACTATAGAGCAACATTGAATGTGTTCATTCGCTGCTCAGGAAAGGCATTCATAAAAATGCCGTCTAGTTCACATTCCCAATAATTCCATGCTTGCAATAGGTAAATACATTGCAACCATCAATGGAGAAAACTGTATTTTGAGATGAATTACTACATTTAGCTACCCTCTTGTGCGAGGAACAGCGTGATTTGTAGGAAGACAGGTACCAGTTATATGGTTTTGTAGCTATTGCTCTAAAAAATAAACAAAAGCCGTGTAAGCCTTCTACAGCCCAAGGCCTGATTCTAAAAAACAAGTTTCAATTATATAATTATATTGAAAGTAGCACTCATGACAGTAATATGTAAGTGTAGCTATCATTGTAACGAAAATATGAGTCACAGTGACTGCTCAGTCTCCTTCCATGGTAGAAGTTTCATACACAAACATGATTGCATCTACAAACACTAGTGATCCACGTAGAGATAATAAAACATGGTTTTTGAAGAAACGGGAAAATAAATGGTGTCTATATTTGCATTACTGGGTGGAGGGAGAGGGGTAGAAACCAGTGTAGTCCTTCTTCCTCAAGACAGCTTCCATGGCGCATTTTGCACGCTCAGAACAGTAAGGGTGTTTCCAGTGCACACGGGGTAAGTCAACATCTTGAGTCTATAGTCCAAGTGCTGTACATTTCTTTGCTTTATGAGAAGCAGCTCAGCTTAAATGCCTAGCTTCCATGCAACTCCTCCCCATGGTCTGGAGTTTCTCCACTACCACTCCAATAACAGCTGCTTGGTGCCAGTGAAATGCAACTTCAATAGTAGAATAACCTATGGAGGAATCACAGATTAAGGATCTCTCAAGTGGTTAAATCTCAGAAAGGATTTTGACTGCTGGGACAAGGATCTTGCACTAGACCATTCTTAGTAGAGGAATAAGCCAGTGCTGAAGTTCTCCAGGCCACAATTCTAGTAAACCTACTCCCAGAAATTACTTGTGATAGTTTAGACCAGCAGTCATAACTACAGGATTCACAGTGTAATACTTGAGCTGTCAAGGGTATACAAGGGTACTTTATTTACTTCCATCAGTTGCTTATACCAGCAAAAGAGATGTCACAAGTGAAGAATGAATCTGCCACATCTGTGGGGAAAAAAAAAAAAAAAGACAAGACAGTAGCTGTCAAGCTCTAAAGGGTAAAAAGGAACAGATCAACTACTCCATTTTCAACATCTAAGGGACAAAAAGCTGAGAAAAGTCTTGGCCAAATAAGAGTGGGTGGATGCCGCAGGCAGGAAGAAACTACTGCTAAATTTTATCATGGAAATGGACTGCCAAAAAGCTTCCTAAGAACAAGGCTGCAAGTCTCAAGGCCTCAGGAAAGAGGCTGGTAGAGGACAGAAGATCCCAGGAAAACCTGGGAGATGCTGCTCTCAGCTTTCAGCTTTTGACAACCGCAGTCCTTTAGGCACATTGTAATGGACAGCCATCTTCCAAAGAGACGCAATTCTCCTAAAATGGTCACTTTACTCCAACTTTTTCTTTGCAGACTTCTTTATTAATAATAGTGCTCAGAGCAAACAGATGTGAGAACTGCAGATCACAGGAGCACAGCTCCTGAAGTTCCCCTGCAGAGCAGCTCTTTCCTTCGTTCTCCAGCCATGTTATCAATGGAGGATCCAGGAAGAGCTGCAGGTCCACTTGCAGTGAAAGCTGGGCAAAAAGCTGATGTTATGAGTAAATCTTGTTAATTGATACAAGACTCGTGTAACTGTAGACAACCTAGAGGTTAAAAGGAACTAAAGATGGTTATCTAAAATGACCTTCCCTAAGCCAGGGCACTGAGTTGCAGAACAATCAGAGCAGTCTCACCAGGCAGTCTGCTGTGTTGCCCCTATCCAGTAATAGGGAAAATTAGAAATTTTAAGAATTAGGAGTTGCCATTCAAAATGGCATTTGTGACAGTCCCATTCTAATTAACATAGATGCAGCAAATACACTTGTTAAAACCTGCTTTCCTGTGTCTTCCATTACAGAAGTTGCAATAAATCACTGTCAGTTGTAAGATGACTAACCTGCTGTCGCAGCCAATAAAATATTTTGCTGTTTCAGTTTTCTGTCCCCAAGCCTCTAAGTGCCCTGGGTTTTTGGACTCTGAAGCACAGCTACTACAAAGAGCTTCCTGTTAATTTTATTTAACTCCTTTGTATCTGCTCCCGCTAAGAAGCGGATTCCATCATCAAAACTTAAAGGTTTACAGTTAAAAATAAAGCCACATTCTCTTTCAAAGTGACAAGACATTCTCATGTCAGTTCAAGTTCTAAGTGAAAAGATTCGCACAAGCTACCACCAAGAAAACCAACTAAATCCAGGGCTGCTCTGAAATACAAACTTTGCAAGTTCTGCACTTACAGCATTACTCTATTGTCACAGAGAAAATTTATAAAGAAATTTTTGTATTTGGGGATAACTGAAAATCCTAAAACTACAGCAGGGAGGGAGCGCCACATCCTCACGGCACTCTTTCCAAAGAAGCTCTACAAAAGTAATTAATGTCTCCCATCTTGTTTTTCCCTATAATATGGTCCCATTTCCCCTGATCTTTTAATTAAGTTTTCATAAAGCAAGATCTAATTGAAACATCAATTACAGTAAAATCTAGCTACATATAATTGAATTTTCACTCAAAAGTAAAAATAATTACTTTTATTTAGATTTTTAAAACATCTCTGGTCTATATCCTCTTCCTGATTTTCCAAAACAAAAGGTATGGTCTGCTGACAGCACTGCAAGAGGGCAGCATCAGGAGGCAGAATTAATTACCCACTGGAGAAGAATCATTTAAAAGAGCACTAATAGAGTAACTGTGAGTAGGAAAGAAAACAGTTGTGATAGCTTCTAATAAAGTACTAGGAACTGGCAACAAAGCACAAAACAGCTCACAGGTCACTGGATCTCTCAATTACTCACTACCCAGTCCTACCTGCCCAGTTAGCACCACTTATACTTGCATGCAGTAAGAAAATAATAAAATCACAGTATTTTGCCTATAAAATTTTACAATCCATTGCAAAGTACACGTGTTGATGACAGGTTTATATGTAGGTGAGCTTGGGAAGCTCCATTCCAGCAGAATGCTACTCTTCCTGCCACCAAAGATGACCTCCTTAATAGCAGAATCCCCTTCTTTGATACTCGTGACCCACTGCAGCAATGTAACAGCAACAAAAGCTTCCCACAGACCGTGCATCCTGTGCAGTGTGTGCTTTCAGCAATTCAAATGTCTACTGCTCCTTATCTTCTGGTGCAGCATTCTTCCGCCATTCAACTACTGTCAAGTTCACATCCACATTCATCTGCCCACTCTGCGTTTACATCCCTCCCCCTTCCTAGTTTAAAAGACTTCTTAATTGCCAAGATGTAAAGACCTTTTTGAGTAGTGTTTCAACACACCATATCAAAAAACTCAAGTTTAGGTAAAAATTAGCAAAAGCATCTTGTAGCAAAGTCCTTTAATAACTCTTGTGCCAATAGCTTGTACAGAATCAAAATGGCTCATGGGAGTAATTGAGGACTAAGCACAGTTAGTGACACAGCATGTCAGACTACATTCTGTAAGTTAAGTCTCCGTTACTGCACTGACATACATCTTAAAAAAGCTTTATAGAGTTAGAGTGATTTTATGCAATCTTATTTTTCTGTGCAATTCTAAGTATGTGACAATTTGTATATTCATATCTATTAATGCACAGTCTGCGCTTCCAATTAAGTAGAATTACCTAAAGTTACAATCACAAGTGGGAATCACTAACAGCCATTAACCGTTATTTGCAACAAATAAATTACCAGCATTTCAGTAAGATTTGAACTGTAGGCTTCCCTGAGCCCAGGATTCTCTAACTGGTACTACCAACAGTACTGCCTGTCTAAAGGCCAAACACTGTAAGGAGGGAAAGAGAAGAGATCTGACTGTAGGGGAAATTATCCAAGAAACTGAAAATCTGACTAGGAAGACCATTCACAGAATTGTAGTGTTGAATGGGTTATGACTTGAATTGCAGATTATAATTTGGTTTTAGTAAGTCCAAGAATGCCTTTCAAAAATGCAAGCAAACATCATCTCCACCTTACAGAAAGGAAAATGGAGACATATGTACCACCGTCACTCTTAGATCAAGTGGCCAGGAAGTGACAAATCCAATCATCAGAGATTAACTTCATGTTATGGCAAGATGAGTTCAAGGCTACGTAGCTCTAGCTTTTTGCATCATCATGAAATAGTATTTTTTTCTTGCAATAGTACCCTTTCTGCTATTGCTTCTACAGCACACAAGCAAGCTGTAGAGGTTCCAGCTCCCAGGACAGATAACCCAAGCTGGAATTTGCAGTGGCAAAATTTACCATGACTTGGAAAACCGATGGCTACAGATTCTGTAACAGGACGAATCTGCAGAGCAGAGAACACACAGAGGAGCTGTGAAAGTGAAATGCAGTAGAACAGACACTTATCAGTCTATTATTGCTTCAGGGATATATGTATTTTAGTGACCGATAATGCATGACAAATAGAAATCCAAAAAACACGCAGAGCAACTGTGAAAAGGAGACACAGTAGACTGAACACTTCTCAACCTATTATTGCTTTAGGGATACATGTATTTTAGTGCTGATTACATATGACAAATAGAAATCCAAACAAAGAGAGCCATACATTGCTTCTGGGTGATTCAACTACATTGGAACATATTTGTACAAGACTGAGAAGTATGCACACAGGCATTTTTATGTTTTACTACAACTAACTGAATAATTTGCTTTAAGCAAGAAACAGCATTGCTGTAAGCAAAATATCATAGAAGATTAATATAAGCATTTATGACAAAATATGATATGCATCAGCTTCAAATAACAGTTTAAAAATTTAATGAAAAAGAATGAAACGAGCCAAGAACTATACATTCCCACTTGATTAAAAAAAAAATAAAGTAGTAAAAAGAATGGCTCCGTACCACAAAGCAGTTCTTCATACTTTCTCCTGTCCTTCAGAACACAGCTGTGGAACCTGTTCCCAACACATTAATCCTGAAAATCTGCATAATCGGTTTACAGCATCCTTTTGCATAGCCACCTTCAATCACACTTTATCCTCATCACAAAAATACAAATAACTCCTAATTAAAATATCCACTAGTATAATTTTATTTCTTTGCTCAATTCTTCCTGCACATGCACATAGCTCTCCAGCTATCTAGATTCCTACTTCCCAACATGACTGTATAGTGGGCCTGGATCTGACATTCCTTCTCTACAATGTGGGCCAGGAAATACAAGTGTGGCAGGTGAGTTACTGAGGTTCAAGTAGTGCTACTTTAGCACTCACACTTCCAGTTCCCCTTTCTTTGAACCAATGTGTTGTTTCCCTATATCCCACTCCAGATGAAGATGCCTCATAGGGGAAACTGGGGGACAAGAGGCCACTGCAGCTAGACAAACCGAAAAACTGAATAGCTTGACTGTAACAAGGTGGTCCATATGAAGTCCCAATCACACCTAGCATGCAGAGCTTCACTTCATGTACCCTGGAAAGAGCCCCTAGAAGAAAAGCAGAATCCGTACAAAAGCCTGGGACAGCAGGCTAACGGGCAGGCCAAGCTTGCCCTCATCCACCCAGCACACAGCCGTAGGGCTTTATGCCTCTGCAACCCGTCTAAGATGGTCATGCACACAAATCCATACTCGTAGATGAATGATACAAAGGAGCATGTGACCACGAGCAAAGGCTCCATTAAGCCAGCCAGAAACAAGTTCAGATTCTAGGTAAGGAAAAACAGAAAACATCCAAAGTGCCTTGGAAGTTACACCGTTACCAGGTGAATTACTGAGAATTAACTTCTGAATAGACAAAACATAAACATTCTAAACAGGTGGCTCAGATCTTGCTAAAGATACAACCGGTATTATAGAGGAGACAGGCCTGCTGGGCTTGAGCTATGAGGAAAAACCTTCAATGCACTGCTGTGTTTATAAGCTCAGAGCACTGTTTCCTTCTGTGCAAGGGAGCACTCCACATCTAAGAGGATAATGATTAAATCACCCAGGTAGTACTTGGGTGTCAGGCAAAGCAATTAACTTTGAATCAGGGAGAGGCCCTGCCAACTGATACAACAGACAGCTTCGGAAATACGTGGGGAGAGGTAGAATCAAAGCCAAAGTACAAGCTGCATCTTTTCTTACTTTAAAGTCACCATCAGCAGACACAAAAGCAAGCAAAACAACAGACCCTGACCTAAAAATCAGGCCTTGAAACTACAGCTTTTTCAGAAGCACAGACACTGTTGAACATGGAAATATTTCGTTTACCCTGGCTAGAACAACTGTTGACTGGGATCAGGAGAGGAGGGGAGCCCCAAACCTGCAGGACAGTAAGATGCACAGAGGTAACCACATAGAGCATAGAGTCATAGGCAACTATTTTGTCCTGCCCCAAAGTTAGATTTTAAGATAAATAGTACCTTCTCATCCAAGCTTTCAAAGAATTTAGTAAAATACATTCCCTCTCACTAAAAAAGAAGTTGACATTATTTGTGTAACACTCTACTCAATGTGTGCTCAGATTCCTGCTATATGCACCAATGACTTCGTCCAGGAACTTGCCAGTCAATCATTACAAAAGAAAAGACCTACATTCTGTGCCTTATTTCTCCTTCTACCCAAGAACTACATACAGCACAAAACCAAACCCTGGGACTCAGCTCAAAATATTACCATGGTTGAATTCCTGGGCTAAAACATCGTAAATGCCTATGTACAATATTTAGTTTTTTCCACCCCTTTCAAGATCCTGAAGTTCTCCAGGTGGCTCTGGCTTTCATACCAAGCTGTTCCAATGGGAATTGGACTGGTGAGGTCAGCAGCATATATGATTAATGCAGGAGCAGGGAGTCTACGAGGCAAAAGGACTTAGCTGCTGAACTCCATTATGAATAAAACCAGACTTACCTTTTCTCCCTCAGGCAGATTCCCCATTCCTGTGCTGACATAACTACTACTGACCTCAACAGTCCAATAATCAAGGACCTGTGAACAAACAAAAAAGGTCACTTATATGCAAACATTTGCCGAAGTACATGCTTAAAGTACACACAGCTTTGGTCTTACCCTCCATGCTCACTGCACTCTTGTTCATTTATTACTACACTGACTTTCTCACATGTTAGACTCTCCCCAGAACCCACCATAGCTCCAACCAACAGCCTTTAAAAAATTAACTAACCAAATCCAGAGCAAGCACTTAGTTGCAAATCCCTTTGATTTTATCTCCTTAACCTCACAGATTAAACAAAACTTCCCAGGTGGGCAGCTACAACCAGAAAATTAAATTAAAAATAACAGTTAGGTAGAGTAAGTCTTAATACAGCTAGGAATGACAAATGTAGCACATTGACCTGAATGGAGTACTAGCTCTGACTTGAGACTCTGGGATCCTGATATACCATCCTCCATCAACTATACGAGAAATTAGACTCTCAGCTCTCCCTGTTCCTAACTACACTCCAGTTAGATGTTCAAACAGGCAGCAAAAACATTCTCTGCCTCCCACACCTTGTACAGACTCTGTGTTTCAGTTACCTTTCTAGATTTCTGAAATTGCTCCAGCCTCATTGCCACAGCTTTCACCAGTGTATTTAGTTATCTACCTCTTTTACTACAAAAAGCTCAGGAATAAGTAATTTATTAAGTATATTTATTAGCTTCAATACACAGCTTTCACTTCCAACTTTCTCTGGGCACCTTCAGGATAGTAGCTTTTTTTCTTCTTCCATGATTCCCTGATAATTTTTCTTGTTGAATGGCAAAATGTGAAGCCTATGCTAGAACTGCCATTTCAGCAGCACGTAAGAAAATTGCTACATGCTTAGAAGGTAGCTGTCTTCGGCATCAGGACAGTCAAATTCTTCCTTAAAGAAATTACTGAATCCTGAATGCCTATCCACTTCTGAATGTGCAGCTGAAGAGACAGTAAATCAACAACTGTATTTTCCCCAGGTTAAGTACTGCCCATTCCTCCAGGATTAGAGCTGTAGAAAAGTAACAAGTCACACTGTTTGACTTTTTCATAATATTGGTTAAAAACCCCCATAGAATCACAGATAACTACCAAGTCTTGTAGCACTGTTACAAGGTTTGGACAAGAATCAATGGTAAGCCAGGGGAGCAAAAACAGGCTGCCTATTTCCACTAGCTGGTCTGGTCTTACTTTGGAGGCTGAAGTGCATCACAGGGCATGGGAACAGGATGACACTGGTGCTCCTTCTCCCTTCCCACTCCTCTGGGCAGAGCAGCTCTGTTCTGGTATTGCACTACGGAAAAGGAAGAATACCTGTAGCTCTGTTCCTCTATCACCCTTGGGAGTAGATCAGATACCACAGCAGGTAATCAAGATTACCACTATCATTTTCAAACACTACCTACACCTAACTTACTCTTCTACGTGATTACAATAAATGTGATTAATAGTTTATGAATGATGGCACTGCTGTGATAGTAATGTATCAGCTGGAACAACATGAAGCCACTTAATGGCACTTAAGGTCACCTTCATGTTTGTACGACTGTGTTAGCATGAAGACGACCATCAGACAGAAACAACCAACAGGTTGGGGAAAAAAAAAAAAAACAACCTCCATCCACCTATTCATTAGGGGTGCAATCAGGTCAAGATGGACTTAAACTTCAAATTGTTGCTAAAACTACAAAAATATACCTGGACAACGATCAGAACTTACTAAGCAAGGTAAACTGTTCAAGCCTTTGCAGGGTTTCTATGCCATTAGGGCACAGAGCAAGTATTTGAGAAAAGGAACAGGTGATAATTTCTTCTGAGTAAGCAGAAATTAAAGACATTCTTTCATTGGCAAGTGCCAGAGATCACTTCAGTAGATGTTTCTCTCAGAGCAGCACTCACTGGAACACGTTCCCAATTTACAAGACCGCACACCCCACAGTATGAGCAATACAACATGTGGTAAAACCAGGCAGGCTCTTCTGCTCTTTCCAACTTGGAACATACTCTCCTGGGTTTCCAGAGTACAACAGGAAAGTAGAAGAGCTGTGGGTAAACACAAAGACATCCCTAGTAGTTCCTCCCAGCTGCTGGCAAATAATCTTCTTTTCCCAAAGTGATTATGTCCGTTGGCACATTAAAAACAATTATTGGTTTTGCTTCCCTGAAAGCTTGCAAGAGAAGCAACTATGGAGGAAACCACGCACATGAGGCTCCTGACCAAAACAAGGAGTAACAGCCCTTCCTTGTTTCTGTCCAGGACAGAAAAGTTCAGCCTGCAGAAATTCCTGCTTCTGGGAAAAGGCTGGAAAACTCTTTTGCCTTAGGGCTCCCACTTATGATATAGGTTTCTAAAGCTATTTAATTTTGTCTAGACTATGGAAATACAGGCAATTACCAGGTGAATCTAATTTTGGATATATGTTTTTGTTTACACAGCAGGTTCTCCACTGCTTCTGGCATCTTTTGGTTTTGTGAGTATCATCTGGAGATCGACAATCACTTCATTACAGCCTCAGAGACAACTGAGGATGCAGCTGTATGTGTTTGGCTGGCTGTTGATTAGATCAGAATGCTCCCCAGTGCTACCACTTGGCATGAGACCTGTGAAAATTCTGCCCTTCCTAAATATATGGTGCTGAAAAAAGACTGGAAAGTTCTAGATTTGAAGACTGAAGCAATTGCGTTCCAGGGAAACCCCACTTCTCTCAAGACCACTGATCCTTGCAGAGTGCCTGTAGGCATCAGGTTTCAGTGGGGTCTTCCAAACTGCCTAGTATTTTTTTTTTCCTTGAAATTGCCTGATCACTCAGGAGCAGAAGTAGAACACACATGTTGATGTAAAAGGCTCACTAGCAAAAGGACAAGCCCCAGGGTTGGTGCCAGGTGCTTCTGGAAAACATCAGCACTAATGAGAACCAAGAAGCCTTTCAGATGAGCCACACAGGACAAAACTCCAGAGAGCTGCTCCCTTGCTGAATTGCACTGGATAAAACAGGGAGGGGGGAAGAAAAGTTCAAGTAGCAAAGCTGGGGGAAAGCTCTTGAATATATGCAACCGAAAGACTCATGTCTCAGGGGTGGGGAGAGCCGTTGAGGAGCAACTAATGGAAAAGCCCAAGGTAAAAACTTGCATGTATCAATAAACACGCATTTTCTATTTCCTTTTTATTTTTTTTTAATCCACAGAACTGCTTCAGTGTCTGAATCCACTAACACAACAGCCATATGAAGAAATGGCTGAACTCCAAAGAAAGTCAACTCAGGAGCAATCCCTAGGGCACGCATGGGACTTCAAACAAGGATTTGCTGCTTGAAGGGGAGGAACATGAGAACTGAGTATAGCACAGCATATTCTGTCCAATGCACATAAGATTAGAGGACTTCAAAAGACACAGTTTTTCCATCTTAATGTACTCCTGGTACACTGCAAGATCCCAGCTCCAGTCAGAAGCTAATGTATCCTCCCTAATGCTTTTGTACAAGAACAGATGAAGTTCTTAAGCTGCAGAGATCCAGCCCTGAGTGCACACAGTAAGGTCAGTAGCTATAGATCCTGGAAACGGGTGAGCATCTCTGGTCAGTGGTAGTTCAAGAGTCGATCCCAACACCATGGCTATTTGTCTCTGTTCCCCTCCACCCCTACTGCATGCTTATATTAACAAACCACTCTCTGAAGGAAAAAATAACCTATGAATTTCTAGATAGAAAATTACAAGCTTCTGCCAGAACCTTATGTGGAGGATGAGTGTGACTCTCCCCTCCAAAATGTACTAAGGCATAAACTCCTTTAAAAAAATAAAAATCTGGTGGACACTCACTTATAAAAATGCACGGAAGCTTCAGAGCTTCCCACAGGGAAGTGGAGGGTTGGGGAGGAGGGGATTACTCTAATTTTTTCCAAGATAAAAATACATAGCACCTGAAAAAACTCCATAGTATATTTTTTTAAAAAGCCACAACAGCACACAGATCCTCATCTTTAATAGGGGACAGGTCATACTGGTTATTTTCCAGTATTTTCACAGTATACATGGTAGACCAGCTGCTCTGGTGTACCTGTACCTAACCACTGTAAAGATGATACAGAGCTGGTTCTACATGATCCTTTGGTTATATTTGGTTATTGTTGTTATTTGCTACTGGACCTTATTGCCACTAGAAGTCAGTCCAGTCCCACCAGGGGAGCTCTGAACCATATGCCAGCGCTTTTCACTCCTGCCTAATTCCATGTACAATCTTGTTTCCTCTGCTCAGAAAATTACCTACATATCCAGTAAAAAAAAAAAAAAAAAAATTGCTACCAGGAACACTACACATATCACATTCAAATACAGTCTTAAAAATATATATATACTACAGACATCTTGAGTACACAGCAAGCACTGAGCAGTAGGCTTGCATTGTGAAGATACATCACATACCAGCAAAGACAGGGGTCAGAGAGAAGACAACCAGTCAGGTCTCCATCGTACCGCAGACCTAGTAAGAGAGCGCATGCACGCACAGTAGACCTGAGAAGTAACTCTGCTTTCATAAGGGCTTGGGTAGCATGCGCATTAAGTAACGCCTTAGACACACATTGAGTAAGAAAACAAAACACTGATCATTAATTGAGCGCCATCTATTCTGCATGCTGAACAAGACAGGAGAATCTAATCATCCAGCTAACGATTGTACATTAAGATAGAAATCAACTCTGCACAAGCAAGCTTAATTGTATCATTCCTCAACTCTGTGTGCCTCAACTTTCTTTCCACAGCTGGTACATAAATGATCTCAAAAAAGTGATCTGAACAGCACACCACCTGAAACACCATGCCCACACCCACTTACATCAGCTGCAGGCTTAAAACCTTCAGCATCCTTAGATAATAGTAGGATAAGC
>JAVSBS010007264.1:69883-81927 GCA_033124195.1 Coracias cyanogaster | reverse complement strand
TGTAAGAGATGTATAATATCAAGCAGGAAATTATGAAGTTAGTCATGTATATCTTCCCTGAAAATATTACTGTTTGAGCCACATGCAGGTTGTGTATGTTGGGGGGGGGGGCGGTGTGTTGAGCAGGGAGGTTTAAGCTTCCTCTGCACACACATTGTCTTTTAATTTTTGTGACCCTAATAGTGCAAGACTAGTGACTGAACGTTGAGTGAGAATAAGAGGTCAAAAAAATGATGTATGAGGTTTCATTCCATTTTTTCTTTTGAAACATGGGATACATGGCTTTATTCGACAGTTTTCAGTTCTTAGTAAGACATCAGGCCTTGCCTCACCGGACATTGTAAAGCTTTAAATCATTTTAAATTGCTTTTAAGATCCTCTGTTGGGGAGGTACTGTGACAGAATTGGGATATTGCGGGTGAGTTGTTTGTGGTGTGGTTTTTTTGTTTGTTTCCCTTGTGTTGTTACAAGCTGAGAAGCTTCAAATGAGGGAGAACATCTTGTCCTTAACTGGCCCCTTTTCCCTAAGGTACTTTGCAGGCTACCAAATAAGAGACTTTTCATGAAAATTAGATAAACTTCTTCATTTTCCACAGTGAAAATAAAAATTACTGAGAATAAAAGTAGGTAAATCTTCAAGCTGATCTAACTGAACTTTGGTGAGTTTGGGACAGAATTTTGATGGTGTTAATTATTTTATACTTTTCTTTTTCCTTTTTTAAAAGACTTATTTTATGGCCACTGAAGTCCATTGGTGTTTATGTAGCTTTGAAAGAAGGGTGGGAACATGCATTACACACAAACTTCCAGTATTTGCTGTTGGGTGGGAACTTCTTTTGTTACAGAGCTCTGTCTTCTGTGCAAGTGTTCAGCAGGGTTGGGGAGTGCACTTGGGAGCAGGCATGCGTGGAGGAGGAATGAGGAAGTGAAGCACTTTGCTGTCGGTTGGTGGTGTACAACGAAGTTTCAGAGAGCAAACAGGAGGGAAAAAATACCCCTCAGCCTATCGGAAATACTATTCTGGGTTTATTGTATGTGTTGCTCATGGAGCTCCCAGGGTGGAGGTAAGAAGCTTTTCTTCTCCCTACTCTTCTTTGGTCAGCTGTGAACCTTCTCTCTTTTTTTCAGAGGTTTTGCTGTGGAACTGGATATGGAAAACAACAGCCAGGACAGTTTATACTTTTCTGTGAACTGTGAAGTTGGCCATATGGAATGTTTGTGTGTGTGGCTTCAGCATTCCTTTTGAGAGCAAAGTGTTGAGTCTCTATAAACAACTTATTACTTTTGGCTAGTCAGGGTTTCCCATGGGTTGGCAGGTCAGTTGCTCCCTGAAATGAAATTCAGGACTTTTAATTAGCTCCTGCACCCCTTAGGAAAGAGGAGAAAGATACTTAAGTGTTCTTACAAATGCTGTTTTCTACTCCAGTGGGCTCTGTGTACTAAACTTATTTACTTAAATAGGTCCTGTGAAGCACTGATGGAAATGGGTGGTGTCTGTTTGGCACTGGGCAAGCGTGGAGGGGTCCATCTGTTAGGATTGCATTGTGGATATCTGGTAATCCTTCTTAGTTAGGAATTGTTTCACTGTTACATGTTAATTTATTTTAGGTTGTTGATTTCTTTTTAACTGTGAGTGTTAGAGAGGTTTTGAAGTAGTTAATGTATCACAGACCTAGTCCCGTGGGAGGGAAAGCTGCATCTTTGGCTAGGTTACTTTTTCTCAGGTATAAGTGTGTTACTACAAAAGAGTAAGAGTCTTTAAAAGAACTAATAAAATGGCATTTTCTTTATTAGATTAAACAACAGCTTAGCCAAGAGCTGTATTTGCGTGAGCAGATCATTTGGCAAGCCTGAGTTTGTTTTGGCAGTGAGGAGCTGCTCTGGTGTTAAGCTTCGCACTAAATAGGTTTAGTTATATGTTGGTCACTGTTAACTGCTACAGGAAGTTGTGCTCATTTGATTTCTGAGTAAGACTCATCAAAAATGAAACAACGTCAGGACTGAAATAAAAGCAGACAGTAAAACTGACCATTATTCAACATTTTGAATTTGAAATGTCAGGAAGGTGATTTTGTTACTTGGGTAAGAAAAGCTTAGTTCAGTGCTGTAGAGAAGATACATAAAAACACAGGAGCAGGTAATGCACCGAGGAGCTGTATGTACCGAAATGGCAGAGACTGAGTAGAGGGTGCCTGTAGGTGTGCTGAGTCATCTGCTTTAGACTGTAACATGATTTTGCTGGGGACTGCTGCTGGCAAAGATCAGGGCTAGCTTGTGCATGACGGAGTGGCACGTGATATGTGCTAGTACATGTTAGGTCCAAGTAACGTGTTTGTGAGACAAGTCAGTATATACTTGGTAGCTGTGCTGAAGGATTCAGAGCCTGTGGGTGATTTGAAGGGAGTTGAACTTTAACTGAGAGCAGAAGAGTTTTTGTCTATGTTATCATGTGCGAAAGTTGATGCCAGTGGATATTGGTACAAAGCGTTCTGCATTTTCAAAACATCTTATTCTTGAAGGTTGAATCTGCAAAGCTTTTCTGGCTATGTGTGGAAGGCTCTGGCCATCACGGACATAACGCAGCGTGGACAGGCAACCGAGTTACCCCTCTGCGTTCTAGGCCAGCAAAGTAAGGAATGCGATAAAGGGTTGAGCAACCGTCCCAGTGGTTTACGGAATGATCCCGTCTTTCTCTGAAGCACTGGCAGGATCCCCAAGGAGACAGGTCACTGATCTGATTACAGCGTGACATTTCCAGTCTGGGTTGAAGGATGGAATTTCAGGGATTTTTTTTGGGGGGGGTGGGGGAGAGCTGAGGAGAGGATAAATTTTTTTCCGGTTCTTCTAGCTGTGGATAACAACTTTTGCAGGGCTAAGTAGGAGGAGGAGACTTGCATACAGGTATTTTATATTTCAGATTCGAAATGACAGAGATCCATGGTCTCAGTGTAGTATTCAAGGTCTGTGTCTTGGTGCATTCTTAATTACAGCTTCTTGTACTCGAGCTTTTGTACTGTGGATGTCTTTTCAGGGTTTTGTTTTTTGGTGTATCTTTATTTTCCTCAATCATGCACAAAGAAGTAAGTGTGTATCTATATATAATTGGAAGTCCTGGAAATAGTGTGAAATAGTGAACTGAGAGGGTGGGTTTAAAATGTCATAATATTATGGGGGGAGAGATTTTATTTAAATGGGTATGTCTTTTGTAAATGTTTGTGTTCTTTGCATTTTGCTCACCTGTGGCATGATGCTGGAGAGAAACATTTAAAGAGAAAAAACTGTACTATGAAAGTGTGAATATACTTTTTCTACCTTTTCTGTACAAGGTGGTGTTATCTTTCTGTAGTGATGATGGTTCTAGTAGCTGCCTGTGATAATGAAACTAATTTCCATCATTTTGTTGCTGCTTTTAATCTCTCCTGTTTAAAGTAGCCCTTCGAAGTTAGAGAGTATTTGGTTTCCAGTTATTTTCAAGGTCACAGCAAGCCACGAACTTTGTGGAAAGGTGCAGATCTTTCCCAGCTTTGCTTCTTACACATATACCCCATCTGGAAGCTTTGTGCGTGGAAGAGATTGATGTTGAATCTCAGCATTTGACTCTGCTTCCTTGACTGAAGAGTGAAGATCCAGCAGGAAAATAGGACTTTATATGTGGAAAGCTGTGGTAGCAGTACTTGGTTTGGAGCCAGCCTGTATGCGTGCAGCCTGTGAACTGTCAGTCCCTGTGATGCCGTTCCCCTCTTACACAGGACCAGAGGAATTCCACAGTTCTGTGCTAACCTGTTTGGGATATTTTATTAGTGGAGCAGGGTTTGTTACTCAAACAGCTATTCTTTTTTCCTGAGGGGAAAAGGTTGGCTGGGTCAAGCCAGTTAGCCATCTGTTACAGCAGTTAGACTGTGCTGAAACAGATTATTTCCTGAGGTTTCTCCCAGCCATGCTTTCTATCGTCAGTGCCTTCCTGGGATATTTTTTCACCAGTATGTGTCCATGGGCACTGCGGAGTCCGGTGAAATGAGGGGTAGGAGAGAGGCCATCATGGGTAAGGGGGAACTGTCACCCCCCTGATGAAATGTGCCTCTAGAGATTGGATATTTCCCATCCACATGTGATGTGCCCATCTGTTCTGGCAGGTCAGTGCTAGGCTTGGGCTCCTTAGGGCCCTTCTGAGAGTAGTGCTTGGGGGTAAGCTTTGTTTCCCTTGTTCTCCAGCCTTCTGAGACCTGCCTTGATAAGAGATCAGGGATGCTACTAATTACTCCCACCTTCTTCAGACTCCCCAGACTTCCCTGTCAGCTGTTGAGGTGGTAAATAAACACAACCTATTTCATTATGGCAGTTATCTGGAGCATCCAGAGGTACAGGCAGGAACAACATGTCTCTGTCATTAGTTTTTTAGTTAGTTTACTCATGTTAAAGTTGTGCTCAACTCCTTTTTTTTTTTTCAGTTCAGAGCCTGAGATGGTGGAGTCTCCATGTCCACATCTACTTTCTACTCTTGATGGTATAGCTTCACTTCACGTTAGCTTCTGGTTTTAGATTTCCTCAGTAAGAACTTGCTGTTTTCCTTAATGCATGGTTAATAATCAATATTTCAAATAAACTGCTCCAATTGTTTCTGAATTGCAGATGAGTCTGGTTAATTACTGGTAGATATTTTAATACCCATGTGGTAGAAAGGAAGCAATATGATTCAGCTCTTGAATTTTGTCCCTTGAATGGTATTTCATAGCACAGCAAGGCACACACTCAATTTATCAAGCTGTGTACTGCTCTTCACAGAAGTAAGAGTTTCAAGGTAATTTATGTTACAGATTTGGTTTACAAAGAATTATTCTAGCTGGAATACTTGATACTGAGGTTTACTTTAAAAATATATGAAAGAGGCAGGGAGAAGGGGAAGGCTTGGAAATAAATTCCCTGGATGTTTCAGCCATTAGCTCAATCAAGTCCCTTACAAGTATAAATATTTTCATTAGGGCTATGGTGATATAGATTAGTAATGGGAAAGTTTAGACTTACCTGCTGACAAGATGAAAAAAAGTATTGATTTGCTATTGAGGAGGTAATCTGCGGGGACATACATACACACGCTGAACAACCTTGGCAGATGTGCTAGATGTTTTTCTAGCTGTGCGATGGCGGTGTTAGGGTTAACCACCTGCAGTGCCTCTTCCTCAGTACCACACTGTCTGGGCAGTACTGATTGCTTATTGATTCCTTGTTGGCTTGTAAACAATGGCTGTGTGGCATTGTGACTTGTCTTTAGAAGATAAAAGTAATTTTTTTCATTAGCTTTAGAGCTAAACTTTCATGTTGCATTGATGAAACATGGCTAGAAGCTTAACTAGTAACTCTTTGTTAGCCTTGGCAAAATGATGTTAACTGTGAACAATGTTGCATTAAATTCTGGAACAAAAGCCTGAGGCTTTTCAGAGTCTCTGTTTTAGCGTTAATTTTTTGTTTCTGTTTGAAAATGCTTTGATTCTGCATTTCACAAGTCCTAACTTGAAGTTTCTCTTTTTGCCTTCAAAATTGAGATTTGAATTTTGAGGTTATTAACCTCAGATTTGATAGCAGGCTGCTGTTTTGCGTAGATAAGAACTTTCTAGCTGAACAGATATTAGCAGGCAAGTGCACACTCCTTGATATGAAACCCAGGTCGGTGTGTGGGAAAGAAACACATCTGTGCCGTTGAGGCGGGTTTTTTGTTATTGTTTTGCTTCCTGATATAAAAAAATCTATTTGGTGATAAATCTGTGTCCTGCACTGGGTTTTTTTGCTAACTTCACTGGTGATAGAAAATAACCCAGATGTCAAGAAATGCTTAATTACCAATTTTCCTTCATCTCTCTACTCACTTATATTTCCCCTTGCATGCAGAGTTCCATTTTCATTTATTTATTTTGTCCCAAAGGGATGTCTTGTCTTCCATTCCCGTATAATTAGTAACATTTGATACTCTTAGCATTTTGACTGACAAGTGCTGAGTAATAAAGACTTCCCAGGTTCTCCTCTAATGTAGTGTTTCAGTGTAATTTCTCAATGTGTTAAGGATGTTACTTCCTTTGTCAATATAATGTCTAGATAGACAATGAATCATATAAATCAGGGTTAGAGAAGGGTGCTCGAGAAACAATTGTCACTTGTCCAGTCCAGAATGACCTCTAGAAATTTCCTTCCTGCTTTGGAAGGATGGAGCTGCTTGGTTGCCAGACTAGGGGCAAGTGACCAAAGTGATGGGTGAGATTCCCATGGTAACTGACATGTGACTGGATCAGTCCCTGTGGTACTGTGCAGCTCTGTACGGATCAGCTTGTGTGAAGGTGCTGTGGTGGCACCGTGTCGTGTGCCCTAGCGCTGTGCGTGAGCCAGCGCTGACTGTACCCTGAGCCATTCATCTGTTTCTTCTTGAGGCTATGGCAGCTCCCGTGTTTCCATGGAATCATTCCAGAGCCTGCTGAACTCTGAAGAGAGCTTGCTTGTAGTAGAGATTTTGAATGAAGCCTTGTCTAAGCAAAATCATTTCAAGTACAGTACTCATTACAATGAGTACTATAAAAAAATTGTTTCAGTGGAATAAGCATAACAGCCCTTCAAAAACTGTATTTTTAAAAAAATCTAATCTAATTGATGTAGTTGGCTCATTCATAAAGAAAAAAATAGAACATGAAAACTAGAAAAATAATTAGTCTTATAACTTCTGTGACATAGATAACTAGATTTTTTTTTTAAGCTGTATAACAGCAGAAATGCTTTAAAGTGGCTTTTCCAGTGCCAGAGACTAGCTGGAACTAAAGCAGGTCTTGGTTCTGTCCTGTATTTGATGTCAGAACTGCACTCCTAGTTCAGCTGCAGCTCTACAAGTGACATTGACCTAGCCCAAAGGATTTGACATCCCTGTTCCAGTGGAGAATGCTAACTTTCTGTTTCTGTTTCCTTTCAGGTTATGTTTCACACTATGTGCTGACTGTCTGTACTTACAGAAGATACTTAAAAACAAACGGACTTTTTTTCAAAGGTTTTGATTCCAGTGGAATCTGTACTTTAGATTTCTGTCTTGTCAATTAAATCCTGAAGCAATGCCTGTACAAGCTCCACAATGGACGGATTTTCTCTCCTGCCCGATTTGCACACAGACTTTCGACGAAACGATCCGGAAGCCCATCAGCTTGGGTTGTGGCCACACTGTCTGCAAGATGTGCCTCAACAAGCTCCACCGTAAGGCATGCCCTTTTGACCAGACCACTATCAACACAGACATTGAACTCCTTCCTGTGAACTCAGCCTTGCTGCAACTAGTGGGTGCTCAGGTATCACTACTTTTTTTTGTTGTTTTCGTCCTTTGTTTTAGGAGGACAAGTCATGAATAAAGAATATGACTCTGTGTAGAATAGACATCTATCTTTTTGTAGACTAGCTTTGAGAAATACAGGGTTTTTGACATGCTGTTGTAGAGATGCCTGGAACAACAGTTCAAACCTTGGTTCTACAGGTCGCTGCCTGTGATTGTGTTACAACTAATTTAGTGTAACCATGGGCTGTCACCAGAACAGGTTGGTTCTGTTCCTTCTTCCCTAAGTTGTATCTAGCCATGCTCTGTCAAAAGGATGAACTTGATCAGTGTGAGCTTGTGAGGCGGGAAGCCATTCTTCTGTGGTAGGTTACTTGCTTTACCATATTTTCACCCTATGGATTTGTAGGGTGAAAGCAGGAAGGGAGAGTAAGGAAAGTGAGGCAGACCCTTCTGGTAGCAGCCTTTGTACTGCCTTGTGTTTAATTTGAAACTGTGCTCTGGAAATGTAAGTTCCTGAGCGGACATGTTAATGTAAATCCACATAGATGAATGGGGAGAGCCTTCCCAAGGACCCCCTTTATCCTGGAATGGTGAGGTGAGCTGAACTGATGATTTGATGGGGATGAGTACTCCAGTGGCACTGGTGCTGATGGCAGCCCGAGGGGCAGGGATGTGTAGAAAGCACAATCACCCTGTTCAGTTGCAGCACAGGCTTAAATTGGCATAATCTTATCCTGGTTAGATCACTGATTGTTTCCTGTGACCCATACCTCCCAAGGCTGGGCAGGACTGGGGGCTTGGGGAGAGGGACGATCATGTCTAAGTTACAGGTGAGGAAGGAAAATGTAGAGGGGTTTTTTGTTTATTCCTGCTTCTTTGTCTGTGCTCAGCAGAGTTGGAGGCAGCAGAAAATTCAATGAGCTGTATAGTTCAGGGAAAAGGGAAGAGCTGTATTGTGGAGGTACTTTAAAAGGTGTAGAGGAAAGGAAGGTGCTCTTATGATGCGTATTATTAGGTATTGGGACCTTGAGATACAGACGTGCTTTTGCCATTTTTTTTGATTTGGTTTATCAAGTAATACGGCTAATTTGTTGTTCTTTTTGCAGTGTATGGCATAGAAGTTATTTGAGAAGTTTTAAAATTGAGTTGTGTTTCTGGCTGTGCTGTGTGACTCATCCTGCTCTGCAGGAGAGAGGGCCGTGAGATGAAATGTGCTTCCATTTCTGTGATACGTGTATGCTAGCATCTTTGAAGAGCTTCCAAGCAGCGTGAGATGTGGGTGATGCCGTAAATAAATACTGTCGTTATTCCTCCCTTAGATCTTCCTTTCTTCCTCTCTGGAGGTTCTAGAATAGTTCCAAATGCCCATATGTATGATAATTTTTTTTTTTTTTTCCTCCTGCATTTTTGGGGGTTTGTGTGCATTTGTTAAGCTTTGTGAGAAGCTTAGGCCATAGCTTTAACTTGATCTCTGCCTGAATTAAAATTCCCATTAAAACAAGATCCTCTGGAATGAGATGGAAAATCACCCTGCCTCTGTTGCAGCTAATTGAGAATTTTATTCTAGTTTTCCTAGTTAGCCAGCCGGAGTTTCCTCATTCATATGAGCATGAGATATGGAGAAGGAAGAGTGGCTTTATGATAACACTGTTTGTCTTGAGAGCACTCTGACCTAGCACCTACCTCAGTCTAGGCACTAACTTTGAACTAAAGACATAATTTTTGTGGCTCCCTTTTATATCTTAATTTTTTTTGACCTCGTTTCATGGTGACCTTAAGGCTGCAGATGCCACCAAAAGAGACAGTACTAACTTGCCACTCATTCCTGTATGTGTGCTGCTCTCTGTATTCCAGAGAATACCTAAACAATAATTGGTGATCTTAGCAGGATTTTTATTACTGACAAACTTCCCTGTTACGAGGAATTTGCACCAGGTCCCTTCCAGCTCCTAATTTCAATGAGCATGTGAATGAAATCAGTGTTCAGCATAACTCACCCTCCTTTCTCCTCCCTTTCCCTTCCTGGCACCTGTCGTAGTATTTACCAGACTACAGAGTTCTAGCAAGTAAGTGCACTACTTTGCTGTGAAGGATGGGGAGACAGCTGCTCTTTTCCACTGGTCTCTCTAAGGCCTTTTTCTTTTTTTATCTTTTTACAGAAAAATGCTTTGTTAAGGACCAAAAATAAAGTTCCTTACATAAGTGACAGTAATTCTGTGCTGTTAAGATGGGCTCTCTTTTTGGTACATAGCAAGAAAATGGAACTGCAAGCAGCAAGCCAGCTTACAAAGCATGAGTAGTATCATCAACTGTAATGAAACAAAGCCCATTTTCATGTTCCACTTCTTTGTTTAGTTTCAGGAGGGGGTGTGTGTCATTAACATGCCCTAATTGCCAGCAAACACCTGTACACCTTCACCTGAGTCCATGGAGACATGTAATACTTCATTTTTAAATGATAAATTCCAAAAAACAAGTTTTATTTTAGAAGGAAATACAGTACAGCACAATTAGCTTTTATCTAGTTGGGGTAAGAACAGATTGTTGTTCTCCCTTTGGGGAGACTTCTGAGGAGTTCACATGTCTGTAAGTGTTCAGCACTTTTTTGCTGGAGGCAGAGAAGGAGACCAGGCAGTTTGAAGAAGCAAATCTATTCTGCTATGACTGGCAGCAGTGATAAGATTCCAGGGCCAGCCGTGTTGGTTGGCTTTTGCACAGGCACAAGGGGTGAAATAAGCAGGACTGTACTTCTGGGGAAAATGCACTAAATTTGTCACGCAGTCACCGGGGAAAGCACTAGCCTATTTCTTCGGCATTTTCTCACAGTGTAGGTTTTGTCCCTTTAATGGTGAAAAGACTTAATTTCTTGAATTGCAGGCTGTTTCTCAGTTTTCCTCAGTTTTCCCTCTTCTCACCCCTTTCCTAAAATGAAACCTGTTGCCCAGGTTATAGTCGTCCTTGGTGTGAAAATAAACTGTTGCAGAGACTACAATTCCTGCTCCCCAACTACAGCATTAACTGTGGTTAGGGGGTCTGTTCCGGAAGGCAGCGGTTGAGCAATGCAGCCCACCTAGAGTGAAGTGTAGCCACACAAGATGATGGTGGTGGGGAGAAGAGCTTGTAAGGAGAAGGTGGAAATTATTCTTCCTGGGAGAGCTGTAAATAGCTGAGCACCTAAGCAGGAGCTAAGCGTATTGTGAGGGGAGGGCGGCTCAGTGGCCTTGAACACAGATCGAAAAGGCATTCACGGGATATCTTCCTTTTGGGTCAATAAATCCCTTAAGCCAGTTGCTGTGGGAATGAGGTTTTGAATGTTAACAATTCAAGCGTCCATATATATTACTCACTATATGCAACTATTTTAAACATTCACCAGGTCAGTGTTTTGAAGGTGCATAATCACAGATCTGTCATCTAAGCTCTTCCCTCCTGTTTTTTTGATACATGAAACAGCACCGTGCACGTTCCAAACAGGTGATGTTAAGTGGCAAAAATTCCTGTGGTGCTTTAATTTTTCATAGCTTCCTTCTGGACATGATAAATACAATTCTAGGCATTAGGCAATGGAGTCATGTATGTGACGAGAGAACCGGCGGAGTGATTTTAACTCCCAGCCCTTTCAAAAGGGGAAGATAATTGCAGAGGTATTAGTGGCGCGTTTGTTTGGTTTGGTTTTTATTGTAACTTTTGGTGAAATGAGGTCCCACAAAAGAGGAGTTATCTGTGAAGAAGTTGTCTTTGCAAACTCTTGCAGAACTGAATACAGTAGGCTTTAGGTTTTGTTTGGTTTTCTTTTTTGGCAAGAAGGAAATCATCCATTCACAGGGGAGAAAAAATATTGGGGGAAACAGTGTTCAAATCAGACAAAAAGGGGCTTGGTTGGATTAACATGTTCTCATTCTGGGCAATTAGATGTGTCTAATGGTGATTAGTGACAACTCAAGCTAACATCCTTCATCAAATTACACTTAACTCACCAATCCAAAATCGCTGCCTGGTATGAGGTGATGCTTTAACATTCCTTTTTGTCCTCTTCCTCACGGCATCATAACCTGCCTCTTCCCACAGCCACCAGTAGTCATGCTGGTGGGCGGCATTCCACTGCTGGCATACTTGCAGTCATTGCTGAGGCAGATGCACGCAAAATAATTGCAAATCTCAAGTAATTAAACATCTGAGATTTTTTTTTCCTGTCTTATTCTAGTCCCCCTTGGAAAGGGTTTATTATATTGTGTAAATACATTTGCAGTGCAAACTGTGATAAGGGTGTGGTGTCTGAGAGAGTGGAATATTGAATGAGGATAAAAATAACAAACTCTCTGCAGGACATCTATTTTGAGGCTCTCAAGAGGCATGTAAACAGAACTGACCATGGGGTCCTGCATGCTATTGAAAGGATATTTTGTGAAGGGGAAGTGAAAGTGCTTCGGGGTTGAATTATTTCTCAGTTGTCCCTTAACAATACCATGGCAGAGCCAAAATTATAATTCAGATCTCCTCTTGACTTTTATGAATTGTGTCTTTACCATTTTTTTCCTGGTAGATGCTGTTCTTAAAATCATTCTAATCCTAAATTATTAAAAGTCTGGGAAGTGCATTTAATAGAACTAGCAAAAGGGCAAATTATTTGTTAAGTTTTACTGGGAGATGCATCACAGGAGTGAAGATGAAGTGTGTGGGGGGAGAAATACATAGAATCATATAATGAATTGGGTTGGAAGGGACCTTCAAGATCATCTAGTTCCAA
>JAVSBS010007264.1:24239-69783 GCA_033124195.1 Coracias cyanogaster | reverse complement strand
GAGGGGTTTCCAAGCCGTGGAGATGTGGTGCTGAGGGCCAGGGGTTAGTGGTGCCCTGGCAGTGCTGGGGGAACGGGGGGACCCAAGGAGCTGAAAGGTCTCTCCCAACCTCAACGATTCCATGATTCTATTCTATTCCCTCCCACCAGGGATTTACTCATGGAGCCATGACTCCTGCTCCGTCCATTCTCTTTTCCAGGCCCAACCCTCCCCTCCCTCAGCCCAAACACATTTTTGGGAGAAGTGACTTTGCCACAGCCCCAGTTCTGGTGCTACCGAGTCCCGGCCGCCCGGTACCTGTGTCGGCCGCGCTGGCCTCTGTCTCAGTAGGCTTCTGCTGCTCCTGCGTTGAGAGGAGATCCTGAATCTGCAGGGAGAAAGGTGGGGTTGGGAAGAGCCCTCCCCGGGTGGGACCCACCAGGGTCCTCTCTGTGACGACCCCGAGCCCGGCCCATCACAGGCACCGCGTGAAGGCAGCCGAGGTTCAGCTCAGGTTCAGGTTTCCCAGATCCCGTCTCCTACGTGCCCAGGTCCTGCTCCGCAACGCCCCAGAGACCACGGCGTGAAGCCTTTCGGCATCCCGGGATCTCCGGTCCCAGGAAAGCCCTTTGAGATACGCTCTAACGAGTCACTTTATTATCATTTGTTTTTATTTCTTAGGATCACAGAACGGGTTGGGTTGGAAGGGACCTCCAAGATCATCCAGTTCCACCCCCTGCCATGGCAGGGACACCTCCCATGGGACCAAGTTGTTCAAAGCTCCTTCCAGCCTGGCCTTGAACACCTCCAGGGATGGAGCATCCCCAGCTTCCCTGGACAACCTGTTCCAGTGTCTCACCACCCTCACAGTAAAAGGATTGATTGGAAATTGGAAAAATTTTAGGACCTTTTTTCTCTGTTTTTGTTTGATTAGTACTATTTTAATGTTTTCTTATCATAGAAGCATAGAATTGTTGAGGTTGAAAAGACCTTTAAGATCATCGAGTCCAATTGTTAACCCACCACTGCCAAGTCCACCACTAAACTGTGTCAATAAGCCACATCTACGTGTCTTTTAAATACTTCCAGGGATGGTGACTTAGCCATTTTAAGTGTTTGAGATTAGATCCTTTGCTGCCATGCAAACTGTTTTTCACTGACAGGAATGCATTTCTTCTGTGAAGTGTGCATGAGTGCTTACCCAAAACCAAAATCAGAAGCTAGGTCTGGAAGTAGCCCTCCTACAGTGAAGATCAGATGATGCTGTTGTCGCATCGACAGAACTGCACACTCATTGCAGGGCAAAGAGGGAGTCCCTGGGGCTTATCCGAGCAGTCAGAGCCAACATCAAGAAGAAAATCTGTGATCACACAGTCTAATCCTTTGTATTGTTTACTCAAATCAGAAAATAAAGTTATCTGACCTTCAGTTAAGGAAAGCAGAAGGAAAGACAACTGCAAACTGTGCAGGAGCAGGGGAAAGAGTGCTTCAGAGCATGTACTTAGTTCTGTCAAGGCTGGTCTCACCAGAGGTAAGTGAGGTATGTTTATTTTTCTGATAACAAACTAATGTTTTTGTCATCACTCAACAGCAGGTTCTCTTCAGGCACCCGTTGCATCTTCAAAGAATCCATTAGTTGAACATCTTGTTTCAATTATTTTGGAGGCTGTTGAGAGAGCTAGTCTGAAAAATGTAAAAACACGTCTTCCCCGGTTCTCTGGCTATCTGTACTGAGTAAAAAGACTTCCAACAGCATTTGTCCAATTTTATTATGTCTTCTTCCTTCTACAATACAACCCCATTTTCCCTGACACCACACCCAAAAGACCCAAAATTTGGGCTTCCCACTTACAGGATTACACTTTAAAGAGGGTGGAGGATTTCATTCTTCACCCATTGCCCCATTTCAAAATCATCAGCATTTGTCAGCTATTGATGAGATGTGGAAGAAAAGGATTTTGAATTTCTTGGTTGTCAGGATGTAGTAATTCTGCTTTTCCCATGGGATGAGACTTTCCTTTGGTGCAAGGTCCTGTGCAAGGGTAAAGTTCCCACGAGGAACATGAGGAAAAATTTCTTTGCTTTGAGGGTGGCAGAGCCTGGCCCAGGCTGCCCAGAAAGGCTGTGGAGACTTCTTCTCCTTCTCTGGAGAGATTCCAAACCTGCCTGGACGCAATCCTGGACACCGTGCTCTGGGTGACCTGCTGGAGCAAGGGGGGTTGGATGAGATGATCTCCAGAGGTCCCTTCCAACTCCCACCATGCGGGGATTCTGTGAAAGACACAGCTGCTCCTGCATGGGCATCCCATCAATGGAAGCAGATTTGCCCCAAATGAGATAGAGCAGATCTTCAACAGAAATTTTAGATTAATCCAAGTAGTTTCAAAGCATCTTCCTTTTTCTTAGCTAAACTAGAGCAAAACAAGAAAGGAGCTGAAGTTTCTTACGGATCTGGAACTCACAAACTACATAATTTCAGATGACAGTAGGTTTGGCAATTTTAAGACAGATTTCCTGGGTGTCCCTAAGGGCAAACTTTATCCAAGCAGAAGCAAAATGCTGGATGTGCTATCTAGGACACACAGCTCCACATCTGTGGATATTTCAGTAAAATAAGATTAAATGAGGAGAAACTATATTCTTTTTAATTACCCTTGGGTTTGGTTAAACCTCCAGGGACAAAACGCTTCCCTAGAGGTATGAGATGACTGGAAAAAAAAAACCTCAGCCTCCCAACTGGGAAAGAGAGAGGGCACATCCACAGCTAAAACTTCCTTCACAGGAGACTGGAAGTTGCTGAGGGATGGACCTGGAAGAAGCATCCAACCCCAAAAAGGACATTTTTTGGGACAGGGAGGGTCTCATCCTATATTCCAGGGCTGTGTTTATCCACAGCACCAGCCCCGTGATGCATCCTTGCCTGCTGCAGCAAACCCAGTGATTTCTCCAGACATACCCTGGCTGCTGATTTCCTCCTGCAAAGGAAAATACAACTGTGGTGCCCTGGGGCTCTCAACATCTCCGTTGCTGTCTCCGAGCGCCAGGAAGCCTGAGCAGCAACGTACAGCGCGGGGTGAAGAGTACAGTGGAGCCCACTGGAAAAAAAGCTGTAGTCATTAACATGGATTCCAGGGTAATTTTATATTTCATGAGCTTCTTTTCTCTTTCTCCTCAAGCCCCCAGGAGATGGCAGATGTTTTCGGGTATCACGTGGAGAGCAATGTGTCTCTTCTCTCTTTTTTTTTTCATTGTGAAGATTCCTCTTCACATGAAAGGACTAGGAGAGGAAAATCCTTTTTTTTTTTTTTTTTTTTAGCAAATACCTAACTCAGGTCTTCACCAAATGCGATCAGCATTTCTGAAAACTTTGCAGCCATACTGCCTGGTGGAGGTGTTGTTCATTAAAGCTGCCTACCTGGAAAGGCTGGGTCCCTTATCTCCTTCAAAAGTACGGCTCATATGCAATAAAACATCTGGATCAATGAAACTGCACAATGTTTGTGCTGTTCTCAGACTGTACATTTGCTCCACATACGTTATCGTGCCCTTCTAAACCCAAATTCACAGCAAAATAACTTGCTAAATCAAATCTTTACATAATATTTGAAAAATGGGGTCTAATCTTGTGGACTGTAACTAAAGAGAGATATTATGTATAAAACTGTTGCAAAACCCACATTGAATTTCTTCTGGCAAAATCCGACGTTAGCAATAAACCGCTGTAACAATGGGCAAGGTCTCATAAGAAAAGTGAGGGGACATAAAATCTGTATTTTTCTCACTATAGCATTACTCTTTTTCAGTATTGCACACACATCTATTGAACTTACCTGTAATTGTCCCTTCAACTCCTTCCTGTTGATTTCTTGCTTTCCATTAACAATAAAATAAGATTCTCCTCCTTCTGCATACAGATATGAGGGTGATAAGGTGGAGCACATGTTTTTCTGAAAAACTGTAAAAATTACACTGTATTAATTCATTATACCCAGGACTTGCCTAAATACAGAACTATCTGCCAGGAGGGGCCACACTGTGTCATGTCAAGAGCCGATGAGCTCTGAGCGCCGAGGTCTTTGCACCACAGATTTCTCCCTGACTCCTTCCTTCCACTCCTGCACCGTGGCTTTGGCCAGAAGATACTACACCCTTCCAGCGTGAAGGCAAGACCTCCGCACCGTAACTTTCAACCACTGGATGTATTCAACCAAAAAAAAAAGCAAATTCAGATGCATAAACATGCTGGAAGTTGCACCTTTTCTCTGGTTTACTCCAGGAATGTTTTGGGAATGCTCCATGAAATGAGGATCCTGGAGGTCCTTTCCAACCATGATGATTCTGTGATGGGGACAAATATTGCAGATCTTGGCTGGGTAGGTGCTGTTAGATCTTGGTCACTGTGATGCTTCCTGTGGACAAGCCTGGAAATGTCTCTGAATTCTCTTAGAGTGTGGGCATTCAGTGAGGGTGAGTCAATGCTTAAAGATAGTAGATATAAATACAGCAAAGGAGCACCAGAAGAAATGTCAAAGTCCTACCAACTCTACTCCCTCACCCAACTTTTATTTTAGCTTAAAATGTAAGAAATAATTTACTTCTTAACAAATATGGAGGTCAATTCATAAAGTATTTATTTCCCCCTACCTTGGTGATTAAGGTGGCTCTATTTTTTTTTTTTCTGCTATTTCCAGGAAGGGGAATAGGCAGCTAACACTGTACTGAATGAAAGATATATGAACCATAAAATTGCCAGAGAATCTCTAATGTACTCATTGAAGTCATCAGGCTTTAGTTCTTTTTATGTGTGAGTAAAGGCTCTGGCTAATCTTGTGCTTGGCTGACATTAGAGAGTTTAAAAAATTATTTTAAAGGACAAAAGCGAAAATATTTTTAAATATATTTCACTCAAAGTAATCAGAAATATTTTACAGAGTGATGAATGTTATATTTCCTAAACCTAATGGGAAGGGTCCCCAAAACCAGACCTCATAATATTGGCTGCACAGAGGAAAATAATATTAATTTTAATGTCACTTCAGAATTTCACTCTGCCTTATCACCTTCACTTGATGCTCAGAAAAATAAAGTTATTATGTATGGACGTAGGAAAAAAATTCCTTTTAGTATTTCTCATAAAATGAGATACATTAGGCTCTGTCAGATTCTCCTAATGGTTATATTATAGAGAGGAAGCCTGAAAGCCTTAGACTAATTTTGCAATAGGTATGTTATAAAATGAGAACATGAGACAAAGAAAGAGCTGGAAAGAGGACAAGATGATGATGGAGTCCTTCCTCAGTCTCTGATGTTCCTTTGCCCATTCCCAAGAAACAAGGAAGAAAAGTCTTGTAAAAATATGAAAGCGCATTATCTGGGACACTAAAGCAAAAAAGAGTAGAACTTTTGCTCTGTACCCTGTCTATTCCCTGGGTGTCCAATGATATAACCTTAAAATACTCTTTTTGTTTTATTGCTTGGGAAAGTGGAACAAAGTTACGAATCTGAGGTTTTAGATAACCATATTTCAAAAGAATCTTATTTTAATGATTTTTTTTTTGCTTATAAATGACCTGATGTGCAGTATTATGTTCTTTTCCTGGATGCACAGGGTGCAGGTTTGCTCCTGGGATGCTCTGGAAGGTGCCTACCTTGCAGCAGGCAAGAAGGGCTGTGCTTGCTCCTCTGGGTTTGGCCAGAGGGGAAGGAATGGACTCAGGGCCCCTCCTGCCCTGACTCCCAGCACGGGGCCTTTACATGGAATCATGGAATCATTCAGGTTGGAAAATATCTTTAAGATTATCGAGTCCAACTATTAACCTGGCACTGCCAGGTCACCACTAAACAATGTCCCTCAGCACCACACCTGCACAGCTTTGAAACCCCTCCAGGGATGGGGACTCCACCACTGCCCTGGACAGCCTTGACAACCCTTTTTGGGAAGAAATTTTTCCCCATGTCCCACCTAAACCTCCCCTAGCAGAACTTGAGGCCATTTCCTCTTGTCCTGTTGCTTGTTCCTTGGGAGAAGAGACCAACCCCACCTGGCTCCAAACTCTTTTCAGGGACTTGTCCAGAGCAAGAAGGTCTCCCCTGAGCCTCCTTTTCTCCAGGCTCAACAGCCCCAGGTCCCTCAGCTGCTCCTCACCAGACTTGTGCTCTAGACCCTTCCCCAGCTTTCTTGCCCTTCTCTGGACATGCTCCAGCCCCTCAATGTCCTTCTTGGAGTGAGAGGCCCAAAAGTGACCCTGGGATTCAAGATACAGCCTTGCCAGTGCAGAGTCCAGGGGGACAATCCCTGCCCAAGTCCTGCTGGCCATAACGGTGCTGATCCAAACCAGGATGCTGCTGGCCTTCTTGGCCACTTATGTGTTCTGCAAATGACATTTGCAGAGTCCAGATAATATTTTCAGAATGGTAAGACAGCTGCTGAAAGTGGGGGAATATTGGGGTAATCTGTCAAAGAGAAGCTTCGGGATAAAACAGGAATGCATGTGTGAGTTGGTGAATATGCAGCTGTCTGTAAGAACCAACTAAAATATCAATAGACCTGAATATTCTTCACCTTGCAAATAATTTATGTAAATAACTTGACTTTTTCAATTTTATTCCTACAAGGGGTGAATACTCCAGAGCTTTAGACAAAACCCACTACATGGAGGAATACCCCAAACCCATTAAATTCACTGCTGTTGCCCATGCGAGAGTTTTTCCTCCCATTGTACATCTTAAGGATAGCTGAAAACAATAAACCATGGGCTGTAGCACAAAATCTGAGTGAGGCAGCTGGGATGGGTTTCACAGCTGGTATGAGAATCCAACGTGGCACTCCAGAGATAAGGTGGGGAACCAGAGCAACGTGACAGATCGTAGAGTCATGGAATCGTAGAATCATGGAATGGTTTGGGTTGGAAAGGACCTTAAAGATCTGCAAAGGTTTTGTTTGCTGCTTTGCAGAGGCTCTTAGGTTGGTGTGTGTGATGCTTGACTGCTGTGGGCCTCCCTCACGAGAGTCAGAAAGGCTGAACTCTTTTGCAGATGCCAGGCAGCAGTACGTGAGCCGGAGGTTCAGTGAGCATGCAATTATGTGTGAGATTCAATTATGGGCTTTTGAAGGCATCCCTTCTTCATTTTGACCGGTATTTATATAACTTCTGCATGATATATATAGTTCATCTTGCTTACTACACTAGAAGAAAAATCCCCCTCAGAATCAACAGTTCCCCTGGAATTTGATCCCTGATGCATTTTGCTTACGTAAACAGCTTCTGGGAAGGGAATCATCTCCAGAAGGGGGTTACTTTTCTTTCCACATTGATTTAGAAGAAGGAACGAGAATTCTTTAAAATACAGTTCATCATTTCCCTAACCGTGGCTTTGACATGCTCTCCTGAGAAAACACACACTCATTCCATCATGTCACATCAAGCCTGACACCTTCAAATCACATTTCACTGTCACACGTTTAGCGCTAGCGTACACTCCGCAGTATATTTTGACAGAAATCTATTTCCCACCCCTTTTCATGAGGCAGTCGTTCCCAACGGGTGCAGGCCATAGGAAACATGGGTCGTGGTCACCTAGTGATGCTGGGACTGTCGTGCTGAGGAGCAGAGGATTGGCCCAGGGTCCTGTTGCATTCTGGCTAGGAGCCCCTCTCAAAGGAGGGTCTCTAAAAGATTTGCAAAAGAGGAAATTTAAACCATTAAGTTTTCATATAATGTAGACCAGGGTACTTCTTATGTATTAGAATTGTAGTTTTTCTCTCCTTTTGCAAAACCACAAGAACATGCTTAAAATCATAATTATTTTTTAGTAGGATCATAGAATCATAGAGGTTGGAAGGGACCTCTGGAGATCATCAAGTCCAATGCCCCTGCCAGAGCAGGATCGCCTAAAGCAGGTCTCACACAAACATGTCCAGACAGGCTTTGAAAGTCTCCAGAGAAGGAGCCTCCACAACCTCCCCGGGCAGGCTGTTCCAGTGCTCTGCCACCCTTGAAGTAATAATAATAATAATAATAATAGTAATTATTATTAGTAGTAGTATTTTTAATTGAAATTAAAATTATTTGGCCTACAAAGCTTATAGTTGTATAGATACACAGATGGGCAAGCGGAGAGGCGCAGAGATAGTCAACCACACTAATAAAGTCCATTGATGACAGAAGCTAAGCTGATATGACAGGAATAATTTCAACCAGCCTCCTTGTTCTATCTGGCTACAATGTGGGGAGGTATTCCCAGGACCTGCAGATGTTTTGCTGAAGTGTTCATAGCAACAACATATTACTGCCTACACTCGTGCACTTAAGGGAGTTAAATGCTTCTACAAATTGGAATCCGAGAAGTGACGTGTTTCCTTCAAGATGAAGGGCACTTGATCAGGGAACAATGACTTGGGGGAAAAAGCCAGGAATTTTTGGCTTCTGTCCTACACCTAGCCGCTGCACGGGGCTTTTTTCTGTCCTTGCTGTGTGCTGCAGCCGAAGTGATGTGAGAGAGGAGAGTCCCTTTCTCACCGTGCAGATCAGCCTTTTAACATCTCACTTAAATGTGCTTTTAGAAGAGCGCTTCGTTTCCTCAGCTCGTTCTGATGAGCACTTTTTGTCTTCAGCAGTACTACTTATTACAGTGAGTGGAAATCTTTCTTCAAGGAATATATACACCGGCCACAGATTCAGCACACGCCGATCATAAATATAGCTTATGTTCGAAAATATTTTTTTTTAACTGTAATTAATCGGTTAGCTTAATATATTGTCTGAGTTCTTTTGCCTTGAAGGTATTTAATGTTGTGGGGTTTTTTAACAAACAGGAACATTCGTTTTTAAAGAAAAAAAAAAAGCAAATAACATGCTTGCATTTCAAATCTCTTTTTACTCTCGTTGCTGATTTTTTTTATAACTACTTCTGGAAATCTATAAATTAAAGAAATCTCCCTAAGCCAGGAACCAATATTAGTTGTCTTGAGAGGAGAAAACTAAGGAGAAATGATAATAAGAACAGAGCGATCATTAGAGGCTGATCCACAGCCATGGTCAGTAGGAGAAGCTTCACCAGCGAACTTCCCAGAGGAGGGGCCATCTCAGGGACACAGGGGAAAAAGAAATGGAGACAAAACATCAAACATTCTTCATTGTTTAGTTCTCTCCAATACTCATTTGTTACAACTTTCCTAATTGTGCTTTTTTTTTTCTTTTTGCTGAAAAATTGGAGAATATTTTTTCCTAAAATCCCTGTTATTCACATATATGAAGAGATAAGAAAGATCAAACACTAATGGAGAAAACCATCGTCTGGGCAACAGGACAGATAATTGGAAATGAGGTTGCTAAGACCAGACCTCTGAGGTTAAAATTTATCTGTTCTGCAGGGCCAGGGATGTACCAGCTGAATAAAATGAAGCTTTTGGGGGTAAAAATATTGCAATACGGTGGCGCTGAGATGGTGGAATTGTGAAGTGAGGGTGTTACAGTCCAGCTGGTTTGTTCTCCGGGTCTGTAGAGTTGTGAGCTGTGGTTGCCCTCGGGTGGAGGGCCACGGTGTGAGTTGGCTTTGCAGGTATAGTGGTGGACATCAGCGTAAGACATCATCCAAATAGTGCTTGTTTCAACACAAGTAAAGTATAATTGTCTGGGCAGGATTTATTCTTCATCTACAGAAGCTCCCCTAAGCTACAGTAAATAACATTTTTGTCATGATGGATGGGATAAAGCATGATCACACCTTCTTAACTTGTAAGTACTATGGGCTTAAGTTTATAAGCTTAGCTCATCCTTCATTATTCTTCCTTATTTTCCCTTCCTTCTGTTATTCCTATCAATGCAGCGTGAGCTTGTGATGTATCCAAACCAAAGTTTTTATAGCCACGTTGTCCTTCTGCGCAGGCAGAAGTTACCACACCCAGTGTGTGGCAACGGAGAACCAGGCGTTGGAGCTTTAATTCTGCCTTTGAAACAATGTGATTGTGAAGGATTTCAGGCACATGAGCATTTTTCTTTGCATAAGGAAGAATGCAAAATACAGATTGTGTCCCAGTATTATACTCCTCTGCTAAAACACTGCTAAATAAACAAACACACTAAACTGGGCCTATAATAAGCACAAGCTCTTGATGTAAAAAACAGCATCAACCAGCTTTTTAGAATCAAGTTAATTATTAAACGACCCGTGAAGATTTTGAATGCACGACTGGCTTTCACGAGCTTGTCTGGGACACTGAATTTCTCTGCTTAGTTTATGTAGATAACTTCAATTTCTTATCTTTCCTTGAAAATATATCTTTACAGATTGATGAGGAGATGTGTTCATTCTGAGTAAGGTATGTTTTTATGAGGCAGGGCAGAGAAATGAGAGCTCTAGAAGTGCTAAAAGTAGAATAAGAGGATTGCTGATAAGTGCAGTTTTGGCACTAAGTAAAGGTCAAGTTCAATTATTATTAGAGATTATTAAGAAAACGCTGTAGGCAAAGGAAACGCATTGGCCAGCACGAAGGAAAACCAGGTGTATAATCAGATGGTCTTTACAACCTCAACACATTTTCACTGACAGGTTTTAAAAAACAACATTGCACTTGCGTGTAAACATTTTCCAACTTTCTAAGCCTGGTTTCAGGAAATCAGCCCAGGTCTGTTGTTTCTGCTTTGCTCCTCTGGTCGGTTCCTGTATTTTTTAAATTGCACTCGTCGAGAAGTGACAGTACAGGGAAGATATTTATGACACAGCTCTGATTGCCATTTCTGGGCAAGGATCCCCAAAAGCTGCTGATGGTATTTTGTGTGTCAGGTGCTGTCCCTGATGCTCTGTAGCTTAATTCGAAAAAGCACGTAATTAAGCGTGTGTTAATTTTTCATTTCCATAATGAGCTTTTATAATTCTGTATAGAGCATGAAGAAAACATTTCCAAAATAGAAGTGATTTACATCTCAGGCTTTCCTGCGGATTGGTTGCTGCTCTCACTGAGCTGCTGGCAGATGATCAGTGTCCCTTCACCGCGGAATTACTCAGTGCCACTATCACAGACCTTGGTCCTTCTCCGTTACATGAGCTGTGTCAGAGGGACCCCCTTATCTACTGCTGCTCGGTGATGGGCACGGCTAAGAAATGAAATTGCTAAGGATAGACGAAATGGAATAACTGGATTGTAAATAAATCCATTTCAGACACTTAAGAAAGGCTGAACTCTGTGATTATTTCTCCAGGAAGAATTATTATTTCTTTGGTAACAGGAGCCTGTGAAGTAGGTGGTAAAGTGAACCCAAGTCCTAAGTGAGGGGACAGCTGGCATATAGTCAGGGTTACAAGCTGTAATGATTAGTATGTAATTATTATTCCTATTATTTTGGGGGGGGATCACAATCAAATACCGCTGCTGCCTGCACAGAGTCCTGTTGAAATTAGTGAAGTATGTTGCCAATAAAAAATGAGTGTACTCCAAAGTCACTACTGGGAGCCATAGTGCTATTTAAGTATTTTCAGTGCTTGTTTTGATGCAAGGAATATTTCAAAAGGAAGTTATGGGAATAGAATGTGCTGGGAGAGAAAGATGAGTTATGTATTACCATAGCTACTTCAAAACATCATTTTCTGAGAAAGCACATTATCATAGAATCGTTCAGGTTGGAAAAGACCTCTAGGATCATCTAGTCCAACCTTCTTGGAACATCTCCCTAAAGCCTAGACCATGTCTCAAAATGTGTTATGTTTAAAGAAACCAGTATAATATAGGATTGAGATGTATGTGCATGCTTTCCTCTCTTTGGTACAATACTCTTACTTCATTCATCTCCAGCAGATCAATAGGTAAGCTTGGTCATCTGTCTTTTTGCTGCTTCACTTATTATCCTCTGATTCAGGTCTTAAATACTGAGTAGATTCAAATCACGACCGAGTTTCAAAGTGATAGAGATGTGCGAGGAAGAATTTTAAGTTAATTACAGAGGTTCTTAATAGGAAAAAGGGCAAAGTTTGTGTGATTTACTGGACAATAGGTTGCACATAATAAATGGCCCTGGAGTGAGCAAGAGTCAGACCTGCCACCCCACCAGTTTAAATCAACTCAGCAGCATGAGCGCTTACGTGAAAAGTCTGTAGGCAGCAGCTCAGTAAGGATATAAAGTGCTTCTGAATGCTGGAATAGGAATCTGTAGAAAATGGGCATGGCCTTATTGGGGCCACACTATTATTCCTGTTGCACTATCTGACCTTGTTTACTGGATGGTAATAAGCACATATTTAATGACCATAAGCTTGCACTCTTGGCCCTGTGCTATACTGGCTGTAAAATGCTTTCAAACCAATGTAAAAGCGCTTCTTTGGACAATATCCTAGAATAAAACTAGTCATTTGTTACAGATGAAAAAGAACTTCTTGTTTTCGATTGTCTAGTTTACCGGTCCAAATAAGTGATTTTATATTCTTGCTTCGAGGCATCCTCATTCTCTTCGAGCAAATGTTGAAGCTGTAGTTATAATGGCAACAAAGCTCCTCCAGTTTCTTGAGCCTTTATCTGCTTTTTTCCTCTGCTGTTCTTAATATAATACAGACATTTTAATACTCTTTATACACTGATCTTCCTTTTGATTGCCCATTGATCCTAATGTCTAAATCCATACCTGCTTCAGTGAGGTGTAGCTCACTGTGTATTGATAAATCTATATTGTCACGATCCGTTATCCAAAAGAAAACTAAGTTTAATGTGATGCAGAGGTTTATGTTATAGTTTTATTTCCATACAAATAACAGTGGAGCTCAGGACAAGCTGCTTACCCTGCCTGTGTGCTACCACGTCACAATTATGTTCTTATATATTACACGCTTCATGAGTAGTGAGAAAAAAGTAAGCCGGATAGAGATCCTTCATATATATTAAAAAGTAGAATTTTCATGGCTTTATTTTCCATTGTAGAATATGGTGAATTTTCAGCATGTAAATAATTGATTCATTGATTTGTTTGGTGCTTAAGTATCTTCTGGCTTGAGATTTTAACGTGTAGGGAAACAAGGCCCTTAACAGCGTTGATGTCAGCTGCTTGTTTATTCTTCTTTAGAATGAGAAGGCAATGAAGAGAAAGACCAAAGAGGTCCCATTTCAAATGACACTGAGAATACATGGCCATGGTCACGACGGGTGCTGCACACGGTGGGAGCAAGAGCAGAGCAAGCATCCTGGAGCGACCCAAAGGAAGCTGCCCATGGATTTTCTTCCTACCACATACCACACATCTTCCTACTTTGACATAGGATAGAATTCTGTTTAAGGTTGAGTGTGTTTCCAAAGGTTTTTTTCCATTCCTGGATGTGTCTTCATTAAATCTTATTAAACTCATGCTCAACAGTGTCTTATGGCAAAGAGACATAAATGCCAGCTTGCATGAGCTGAAAAATTAATTATATTTTATTCATAATTTCAATGAATTTTCACCAATGAGGACTTTAGGCAAAGCATAAAGGGAGATTGGAGAAAACAGAAGTGCATATTAACATGCTGGGGCTGAAATGAACTCACAAACTACTTACCTAATTATTTATCTAAGTTACAAACATTGGTTTGAGTTAAGAGAACAGAAAAAGAACCCTGTTCTGTTCTGAATTCCGGCAAATAGCCTAATCTCCCAAAACACAGTACACAACACATTTCTAAAGAAACAGCTTAAATCAGAGGAGAGCAAGAGTTTGATCCAGAGCAAATTAAAGTCAAGAAACAAGGATGCCTGAAAGGCAGAGGTGATTTCAAATCAACTACCCTCTTATCTCCAGGGCTTAGGGACCTGAGGAGCTGTGACCTGGAGCAAGACAAACTTTCAAGCCTACCCATGGAGGAAGCCCTCTGCTGATGCACAACAGCTACTTTGACTGCTAAACACATGAACTGCAACGTTGCTGGCTGGTAGGGAGAGGTGCTGCTGGTGCAACATATGAACCTACTCATATGGAGTATGGTAGCAAAGATATCTTTAAAAATCTGCAACAGGGACCATGTAGACATGGAAGATGGCTGAAACAGCTCTACAGCTCAACCATTGCTGTTACACACGTTAAAATCACTGAGAGGAAACTCCATGACTTGATTGGAGTCCTTGCCCATGGCAGGGAGGTTGGAACTAGATGATCTTTAAGGTCTCTTCCAACCCAAACCATTCTATGATCCTATGATTCTATACTTCTATGATTCATGCTCGTGGCAACCAGAGTCCTCTGGTGCTCCACAGCCTCTCTGCTCACACCCCTTTAACCCCTAGATCCTGTCCATGTGCCCCATTCAGGTAGTGACCCTGTACGTGAACAAGATGGGGGTGTTTTGGCCAAGTCTGGATTCTCTCATGGGACAAAACTCTACACGTAACAGCTCCTTCATTTTTCCAGCTCTCAGCAGGGGAAGTTTGGCCAAGTAATGGACAGAAGCCCCCAGAAAGGACAGTTCAGGTCCTGTGTCTTGCAACAGTTGGACATACTGGCTTCAAAATGCGGTGTGATGCTCCATGGACATTGTAAACCTGAGAGATGCTCTTTCAGGGTAAAACTTGGTAAAACAGCACAAGTTGAAGCCCTAAATCATACATTCTGCATGAGGAAAATGGGTTATTTACCCCAAGGGCCAGCACTTTCCCTAATCGCAGGAGGTATTTACCAGTCACATCCCTAGCACTGCCATTTCAGGAGCCTTCTATGCTCAGCATCGATCCGCTGCTATATGTTCTTCAATAATCCAGTCTCCAGTAACTGCCCATTATTATTGTCCAATTTCCTGCTAGGATGACCAACTATAGCTGCATTTTAAATCTTTTTCTTTCAGTCTATGAACCTGTGCTGCTTTTCATGTTGTTTTTTAATCTGATTAATAGGTTTAAGCTCTACATCCGTATTATCTTGTCTAGCGCTTGCTATTGTCGCATCAATCAAGTCCCCTAAGGTAAGCTAGCACAGAGGAACTTATTCTTCTCAGCATTATTTACTTCTAGCATTTTTCACCCTCGCTGCTCTTTACAACTTGTTTTAGTTTAAAGGTTATGTGGATGGCCTGTTTTAAGAAGCAGTGTTTTAAGAACAACTTAAACACGATGCCAGCTGCATAATATTTTATCTAGACTTTACTAATACCAGCAGAGAGACAGTTCTCCCTTCCCTGATGTCAGGAACACCCACATGTCGATTCAGTTCTGCTGTCCAGGACCATTGCGTATGCAAACATGGAGGTAGGGCAAGTGATTGATGTATTGTCGGTGAAAAGTAGAATGGATTTTTTTTGGAAGTACTTGTGTCATCTTTCCCTGTAAATTGGACATAAAACGGAATAAGCCTCTGTGATGACAATGACTAAAACATACCCTAAACAAAGCCCTTTGATGGTTAAAATACGCTGAAAGTGGAAAGGAAATGGCATAGAAATGGCAAGATACATTTCCTAATAGCCGTATATATTAGGATTCCTTCTCTTCTTACCCAAATATGTGACATATAACTTTACAACATAGGTCAACATCCAATGCCATAAATAAAAGCAATTCTAAATGTTGGTTCTTCATTTCATTTTTAAACTACAATGAAATGAAAGTGTATTTAATCACCCTATCCAGTTTTATAACAAATAAAGTCATTGTGATTAATGTTACTACACCCAATTCTGAATTAATTTTAAATTAAATCACTCTTGCAGTAAGTTAAGTGTCTGCAACCAAAGGCAGCAGCCATTCTAAAATGACATGTCAACCAAAAGGTCACTGAAATTAATGATACCAGACAAGATGTGGTAATAAGCAAAGGAATTTTTCAAATGGATATTTTATATGTATATTTTTTAATGAGATGAGAAGGATTCAGAGTGCATGCATGAAAAGATGGCATTGGATGAACAGATCACAGCTGCAATTCTTACTTTACCTCTTTGGCCTCATTCTCTCTCATGAGGAAAGGCTGAGAGCCCTGGGGCTTTTCAGCTGGAGAAGAGAAGACTCGGAGGGGATCTGATCAATGCTGATCAATAGTTAAAGGGTGGGGGGCAAGAAGATGGGGCCGGACTCTTGTCAGTGGTGCCCAGCAACAGGACAAGGAGCAATGAGCACCAACTGGAACCCAGGAGGTTCCACATGGACATGAGGAAAAACTTCTTTGGTGTGAGTGTGGCAGAGCCTGACCCAGGCTGCCCAGAGAGGTTGTGGAGTCTCCTTCTCTGGAGAGATTCCAAATGTGTCTGGATGCGATCCTGGACACCCTGCTCTGGGTGAGCTGCTGGAGCAGGAGGGTTGGACAAGATGATCTCCAGAGGTCCCTTCCAACCCCCACCATGCTGGGAGTCTGTGATTCTGCTTGTGGTTTCTGCCCTGTCAGGCCCATCCATTTTCTACTTTTAATTGTAGGGTTTCAATTTTAATAACTACTTCTTCCTTTTGAGGTGGAATATGTGAAGACCTGGGGAGTGGGGTGGGGTGGGATTCTGTCTTCCGCCCTATAACCTACAGTCTCACCTGCTGCATCTCACTATGTCAAGTCTTATCCTTAGCAAGAAACAGTTTGTAAACCCAAGGCTGCCTGACATTTTCGGTCTGTGTGTGCACATTGTAAATACGCCCAGATCAGCAATGGTCAAAGCGGTTCGCAAAATTAAACCCATGAGTGGCAACAAAGAGTTCCTCCTCCTTTTTGATCCAAGAGTTTGATTAAAAGCAGAAAACATAGCAATTTTTTTTAGAGTATTTCTGATTCATTAACAGCAACTAAATACTCTTGACGACAAATTTAGAGCCATTTTGGTTTGAAAGCAACTTCATTGTTTCCGGCACGCAAAGGGCTGTGGCCGGTTCTGAGATTCAATGAGGCACTTTGATGAGAGAACTCAGGTAGTTAAATGAGGCTGTTTTGTGAACGGGCAGCTCGAAGGCCTAGCTTAGCTCCTCCCACCACATTTCATCAGCCCCCAAATCCCAGTCTAGAAACACTAGGCCATAATATTAATTCAGAGCAAACAAAAGCAAATGAGAGCAGATGTATCTGCATCTCTGGAGTCGTCGTTTTCCCAGGAACCAGAAGCAGAGCAACATGAACCATGAGACCAACCCTACTTTCTGCAAAGGGACAGTGGTCCTCTGCCACCCCATCTGCACAACTCGCTCTTTCCCCTGCAACAGAGCTGCCTTTGTTCAACGAGGGAAAACACAGAGCCATTTTTTTGTACTGGGCTTCGTAATACGCTGGAAATTGTTTGAGAAAGAGTAAACATCTTCAGAGATTCTAACCAGGAGATTTTGTTTTTGTTCAGAGATTCTAAGTGATTTGCAGTCTTTCAAGGAAAATGCTTGTCAGAGATACAAAAGCAAAGTATTTTCAGGTGAAAAGGTTGGACAGAAAAACTCCTAAACACAATAATGACTGTTGCTGAATTCACTTGAAGCTTAATGTGAGAGCAGCAAGAGTGAAGCTCTTCTTATCTCTTTGTTTTAGAGTGCTTGGTAGTTTTAGTGTTTATGGCTGATCCTCTCCAGAGGATAAAATCTCCACATTTTCTATTCAAAATGCTAAAAGCGTTAGAAGTTTTAAAAGATTTCTGTTCTTTAAAAGGCAAACACGAGTGGGAAAAGATGGAAGTGACTCTCATTTTATGACAGTCATATACTCTGAAACTGTTCACAATTTATTCATCTGACAAGAAGCCGTTCCTTTCCTGAGCTGATGCATTGGGATTTCAATCATGAACAGAATTCAACAAGCCAAGGAGGAGTTAGTTCATGCCCTCTCATGGAAATTATTATCTATCCCTTCTCCCTGTCTCTCAATTTTTGGTAACACTCACCTCGAGCACCACGGGGTCGGGAGGTACCGATTCACATTATGATTCCTGCAAAAAACAAGAAACCATTGTTTCCCAGCAGGTTTGGGGAGGCTTGAGGAGACTTTTGGCTGATGCAGCAATTAAAATAACTACAGTTGGAGGAGACCTTGGCATCATAAAAAGCACTCGCTACTAGTTGCATTTTCTGCCTCAGGGACTCTGTTTCTGAGAAGGTGACAACCTGTACGGAGCCACATACCTGGCTATGCCCATGAAGTACCTAGAAGTAAAAAACTGCATGTCGTCAGCATTTCAAAAGAAATGAAGTTACCACTTCATGAATTCAGAGGAATCTATTTTCCTGCCACTTAATGCTTTATTGCATCCACACAGCCCCCTGCAGATAAGCACGGAAATGCTGCACAACCTGCAGTGGAAGATCTTTCATAACAGTGAACGTTATTCTCATTATAAAATAGATTAAGAATTCAGAGGTATAAATATCTGGCATAGAGCACCCATAGTTATTTTGCTTTTTGAAAACAATTTGTTATTTAAATGCTTAAATGCATATTAAATATTGCAAGTTCTATTGCATTACAAAAGACAAGATTAATCCCTAGTCACTGGAGCTTATATACGTTGATTATACACTGAAAGATAAATTTGTGAGTATGTTCTTCTTCCACAGGGTGAACTAGGGAGTAGTTTGGAAGGCCACACATTTTTTTTGGTTCAGTGCAGGGGTAGGAGGAGTAGCGAAAAAAAAGCAGTGCCCCTCAGCCATCCCTGGCCATCGATGTATGGACACACCATACATGACTGAGCGGCACCAGGCTGCTGGTGCAGTCACACCACAGGTCTCCCTAGGGAGGAATGTGGAGGAAAAAGTGATGATGTCCCACTCTGTGCCCTACCCAGAGCTTATTTAACTCCATGAGAGATATATGATGAGTGCTACGAACAAAACTCCTCTTTCCCCTACGGCTGCGCTTTAGCAGAGCAATATGTCTCTTCATTTTAGAGGCAAAACAAATCATGGATTTGCTGTCTTTTCCCTGCTCTTTGTCCAACGTTAGCACTTGGCTGGTTTCCTCAGACAGTAGGAACATAAGGATGTGGCCCGGAAACACCGCCCAAGATCCAGGACATAATTAGAGCAGAACAAAATGCTGTGTTTCACAGCTCACGGGGAAAGCCTTTCTGTCAGCATGGAGAGGGAGCTTTCACGTGTAGTAGCCAGCCCTGGTAATTGAGTCTGTAAAAAGCAGGGGGGGTAGGAGCATGATCAGCTCTCCAGGGGCAGGAAAACTCTTTCCTTTCCCTGAACACTCCTTTGAAATAAATCAGCGCACCAACTGCAGTCCAAGGGCAGCTCAGGAGCAGGCTATGTTGTTCCTAACAGACACAAGTACAATGCCATTACAGAAATTACATTTATAAATTAAAATTTTCAACACAAACAGCACATTTCCTCAGGTACACCCAAGCTAGAATCCCCGAAAGCTAATTGCACACCAGATGATCCTCTCCCCTCTACTCCTATGAGTGGTTCCAGCATAGACATCCAAGGGGTTTGACACCATCGACTTAATGGTTATGTGGAACAGTATTACTGTATTTCTTCATTGATATGACTTGTTGCTGTCAAGTTGTATTTTTTCATCTTTGTTTGGTTTTCCTAGGCCGTTTTCGATTCTAGCATGGAAATTATCCTGAAATAGCCCAACATCTATCTCGAAGCAAAGACAGACACCGGCATGAAAACTTGCAGCACACTGTGCATGTAGCCGGAGTGTGCTGTCTGTAAGTATCCAGGCCTTTTCTGAATACATTCATTGTGGAAAAACTCGTTCTGCTGCTTCATTGTATTATCACAAATGTTTTCGCTGACTTCAACTCCTCTGATGACTCACAGAGAGGCAATTGGGCTCCCAGAATAAAACACTGTTGTAGCAGGTTTGTTTTCTTTTTTCCCCACATAAAAGGCAAGTGTTTCAGGGACCCAGCTTCAACAGGATTTTGGTTTTTGATGTGTATAATGCATGTTCAGTGTGATCTCATGGATTATCTGGGAGCTCTAAATATGTATATAAACTATCAAGGATGGTCAGCCACTGAAGCAGTGTGGAGGAGGAAGCCACAAACCCTAATAGGCCATCTAAATTTGGATAAGAAATGAATTTGTCTCCTGAGACAGCATTATCTCTATATAGTTTCTATGGTTGCTAGTTTGGGTCATTCTACTCCACCTCATGAAGCCTTTTTTTAAAAAATAAGGTATTTTTAAAAATGCTTCTAAAAATGAAGTATTACTGACATGTTAATATTGTAGCATGGAAATATTTGACATGAGTGACTGACATTTTTCAAGCCGTGTGACTATATTAAACAATTTGAATTGTGAGCATTTGTGAACTGATGAAGAAATGCTACTTGGTCACTAATACTCAGGATTCCTTATGTTGTGCTGGCTCAGCCATCATCATTTTATGCTGCCATCACTTACCTGATCACACAGGCTTATGCTGAACTCACCAACATCCCCTCAGAAGTCTTCTTTCAGACAGTCCTGCCATAGGTTCCTGTGGGCCCAGCTCCTCTGCTGCCCACTGTGGTGCCAGCATCGCCTGCTGGACACAACAGACGGAGATGGCTCCTCAGTGGCCCTTCATGTGGAACGACACCACAGAGAGAGCTCAGTGAGATGCAACCAGCCCCAACAGAAGCCATGCACAGACTAATCAGCTCCTGCTTGATACAGCGCTGGCCTCTACCACCACCCCAGCCATGACCACCTGGGAGAGGGCAGGGCCACAAAGACACAGGTGGGCCAGGTTCTGCCTCTGGAACATGAAGCCAGTGGTGGAAACAAAACATACTGTGGCTGCGGTTTATCCATAGGTCAATTTTAATTCGGGGCCCATGCCTCAGGCCCCAGCACTTCAGCAAGGCTTTTAGGTTTTTATGCTGAAGCTTCCTGTGTGAAGAGAAGAAATGGGAATGACAGGCAGATGTGCAGTGTTGAATAGCTTGGTTAACTAATAGAAGTTTTCTATGCCAGCTTTTTCCTGGGGGAGGGGGAAGCTTTCTGTTAGTTGCCTAGACAGTCCTTGTGTCTCGCTGGCGGAGTTGTGCTGTGTATGGCATTCCAAACCCCTGCTCTGAATGTGTGCTAAACCTACCTTAATTCAAGATCGAAATCTGGTGCTGAACACAGCTTCCTGTCCCACGTCTGTTCCAAGCCCTCTTTGTCTGCTGGGTGTTGTGATGCTGTAGTTGTAGTTTGGGTTGTTGCTGGTGCCAGGCTGAATGCTTACAGGGGTAAATAGGAATTTGTACAAAACATACTGTGGCAGTAAACAAGGCAGAGGCTCTGTAGTCTCTGTACAAATGGATGAGATGCACGTTGTTTGATCAATAAGCCAGTTCTGCTTGTATAACTTCCCAGGCAGCAGCAGGCTGCTAAAATGGCAGCGGCTTTGAAAAGAAGGTGGAGTACTCTATTAACTTGAAAGCAAATATTGGAGGTGTCAATATTCATTTCCCAAATCCCAAGAAACCAGTCCAGCTGAGGCTACCACTGTTGCAACAGTTATGGCTGACCGCTGTAAGATAGTTGCAAAATCTCCTTTTGCTGAAAGCTGTATTTCTTACAGACAGAAAAGCCCTAAACACCACAGACAAACACTATTCCATCCCCTAAATTAAAACCAAGCCAACCCCCCCACCCCCCCACCCCTCCCAGCCAAACCTCTGGAGCTAACTGCAGTCTGTGAAAAGCATCCAGGCTAACCTTGCTATCTTGGTGTGAAAAAACTCATTAAGTTTGTTTTTTCCTATTACTAGGAGTAATAGGGGTGGTGTCTGATCCAGACTATCTTGATGATGATAGTTTTGGAGTGGTATCAACTCTCTTAACTGCAGCTGATGTGTTACACTCAGACTTTCTTTGTCACCGTCTGTAAAAGCAGGAGTTATGCAGCTACTAACTTTTTATTTTGCAGTGAGTGTCAGATGAGCAGCTTAACATGCATTGTTGTCTGAACCTGTACAAGTGTGAGCATATGATTGAGACAGATTGCTTTATGTTAAAATAGATGGGAAAGCTCCTGTCCACATTGGTGGCAGCAGCTGTGTGTGTATATAGAGATTTTTTTATATATATAGAGTCACTAGTTTTATTTGCTGCTGCCATCAAAGTGCTGCACTTTACGTGGCTGGTTTGCACGTGGAGGTTAGCTGGTTTGTAGCTGTCCTTAACTCGAGCATTAAAGGCTTGTGCTTTCAGATTGAGAGCCTGGGTTGGTCCCTGTAAGAAGCTATGTGGGATTAGCTTTCTGTTAGTGCCAGTGGGATAGTGACTGACTGGGAAATAGAAGGTGAAGTCTGAGATCTGTTTGCACTTCAGTAACACAGGCAAAAAGTGCTTGTTTAGTCTTCTGAGAAATTTCAGTTCTCTATACTATCATACATTGAGTTGATTGCTAAATAGTGTTGTTGAGAAACATTAATACAGTGCTGTACTGCACCCCCAAATTTGTTTAAAGCTTTAAGAATTTAACTGGAGGAAAACAAAAACAAAAGTACAACTTGAGGGGAGGGGTAGTACAACATCCCATTGAAAAATCTCGATTTCTGGTGAATGCCTGGATCAAGAAACAAATGCCACAACACCAGCAAAAAAATTCCCCCAAAACAAGCCCACCAAGACACAAAAAAATCCCCCGAGAATGTAACTGGCCTATGTTGCCAGACTAATACTTGCAGGGGTGTGTTCATATGTGCTGTGTAGGATAACTTGATCTTGCTTCTTTGACGATTGGGTCTAATGAGAATATGTTCCGAGGGCGTCCTGGTATATTTGCTGTTAAGCCTTTCTCTCACTAATCCAAGTAGCTCAATCACTTATCCCTGGATGATTTTTAGAGCTGTGAGGCTCTAGATATGAATCTGTGTTTACCTGCAAACCAGGGTTTGTCTGATTTGTTCTGCTTTTCTTGTTTGTTTGTTTTCAGCCAGCCAGCGCTGGAGATGTCTCAATATGTGTGTTACTTCAGCCAGAGTTTTATAGTTAAAAGAAATGCTGCATTTCTTGTGTAATATTTTTTTCATTATGTAATATTTGTTCATTACGCTAAAAAAAAGCTTACTAAGAGAAAAAACACAGAAGGAAAAGCAAACAGGAAATGCTTGACATTAACAAGCTTGCTGCAGTGTTTGTAAGCATGACTGCCACTTATTTGTGCGTATTCATCACAGATGTACATGTCCTCTCCTTTCAGGTTCCTGAGCAGCAGCCGATTACTTTATGTAGTGGAGCTGAAGATACCAAGCATTATGAGGAGGGGAAGAAATGCGTGGAAGAATTAGCATTGTACCTCAAACCACTCAGCAGTGCAAGAGGTAGTTCCTGCAATTTTTTTGCTTGGAAAATGAAAAGTGGAAACAAGACAGAACTATCTAAATAACTAGTTGGTCTGTTTGCAATATGGATATAGATCTTGTTTAGAAAGAAATTGAAACAGCTTTCCTCAGCATTAATGTTATGCCTTTACTTCAGGGCAAGCGTGGATTTAATGACATTTTCTCAAAAGTAATACCAAAAAAAAAAAAAGGCCAAGGTGTTTGGCAGTAGTATAGTAAATTGAGTCAGACTGAATAAGCTGAATTGACCTCTTCAGGCTAAAAAGAAGTAATTCTGCTGTATTTTTTGAGTTCTGCTTTACTTCGAGATAAGTGTAGTGATGCAGCTTGTTTGTGCAGGAGGAATAAACGAGAAAGTTACTGCATACAGGATATCATAGAATGGTTTGGGTTCGAAGAGACCCTAAAGATTCCAACTACCCGGCCATGGCAGGGACACCTCCCACTTCTCAGTTGTTCAGAGCCCCATCCAGCCTGGTCTTGAGCAGTTCCAGGGATGGAGCATTCACAACTTCCCTGGGCAACCTGTGCCAGTGTCTCACCACTCTCACAGTAAACCCGAGTAGTAGAGGTGAGCATCAGGGACATCAGGTTTTCAAAAACAAATATTTGCAAACAGCTGTCTCAGGCTTTTCTAACTAGTACTGTGTGATAGCAGTAGTGCTCTGAGGAGTAGTGGCCCAATGAGCAAGCCTTGTGCTCTAGAATAAACTCAGTATGGCAGCCGTATATCTAGCAAGTCACTTGTTCCTTTAACCTGGTTTCAGTGGCTTTGTGAATCAGTTTTTGTACATGATTAAACATCCCTCAAACACTTTTGAACTCTCACAAGTTTGGTTTGGCTGGGCCAAATCAGTGGAGATACTGGATACTGTCTTGTGAAAAACAGAGAAATGTCAAGGAAGGCAGTGATCCCTGAAGTCCATGAGTAACAGAAGGGCTGCAGTATAGTCCTACCCTTGAGAAGACACCTGGGAAATTCATATGGAAGAGTGCACAACAGACTTTCAGCATGGGGAGAGAATTCAGTAGAGGTTCTTCCTTCTCAGAGAGCCAAATGAGCCACTCATAAGACTTAAACCTGCAAGCTGACTTGGTTTAAGCAACAGAAACTGTTTGCTTTTAATGCTAAGTAAAACTAACAAAAATCAACTTCTGATGTGCCTTCTGTAGTGTTCTGTTAGCAAAGTGGACATCAGGAGAACTAGGTTTACACTACTACAGCACAGTGGTTAAAGGATGCCATAGGAGGAGATAGGAGGTAGCTTATTCTTTTTCCTGCTTCATTTTGTTCTGAAGGTGTGGGTCTTAACAGTACTACTCAGAGCGTGCTAAGTCGTCCCATGCAAAGGAAACTTGTGACGTTAGTTCATTGTCAGCTAGTGGAGGAAGAAGGGCGCATCAGAGCTATGCGTGCAGCACGGTCACTTGGTGAAAGAACAGTCACAGAGCTCATTCTTCAGCATCAGAACCCTCAGCAGCTCTCTTCCAACCTCTGGGCTGCAGTGCGAGCCAGAGGGTGCCAGTTCCTCGGACCAGGTAGGTCACATCACAGTGCTATTTCTGTGCAATTCAGAATTGAAGGGGGGTGATAAATGGGTGTCAAATTGCCTGAGTTATTTTATTAGGTAGTGGCTCAATTTCTTAATGGGACTTCAGAATGAATGATCGATCTGTTGGGCTGCTGTTGTGCACTTTCTCGCATTTTTAGTGCTTTTGCAAGCACTGAAATTCAGAATAGTTTGTGTTCTTTTGTCTTTGTGATAAAATAAAATGGAAAGTTGTTTCTCACTTGCCAGACTTTGAAGAAGTAAGACCCTTCTGGAAGAAATAAGGTTACTAGGAGTCACTGGACATGGCTTCTTTTCTTTCTCTAGGGTAATAAAAATCTGTTACATTGGGGCACATGCACTTTTAAAAATTTACAGACTTAGAAATTAAGTTTATTTTCACCAAATACTAAACCAATCAATTTTGCTTCAAAAAAAAATCAAAGTTTTGTTACTGAAAATGTAGACTTTGCTTGTTGAGGACCAGCAAAAATAACACCTTGAAATATGAAGTTGATTTTAAAAGAAAAAAATAAATATGCTTTTTCCCACTGAAACAAATGGAGGAAGACTAACTTTGGGATGCTAACTTCTGCACCACTATGGAGAAGAGAAGGGCTTGTTACCTAGCAAAATATGCAGTGCTACAGCACCTCGTTTATTTGTGTGCGTGCTCATTGCCCTTTCACCTGCATGGGAACCAGCCTTGTCCTTCCTCAGCCTGTCAGCTTTTTCTGCTGAGATAGGCGTGAGATGTAGATAATGTGCTTTGAAAACTCTTATATTAATGATCAAGAGACATATAGACAGAAATGGAAGAAGTCTTCGTGTCATCTGATACCCAAAATAGAACAAATAATAATGATAAAATTAAGAAGTCCTATTTCCCCAATCACAATCTTGGAATCTGGAAATGTTCCTTTCCACTTTTTCCTTCCCTTCTTGCTCAGCTCCCTTTCCTGTCTGTAGGTTTGTGTGTGTGTGTTGGGGGGTTTTGTAGCTGGTCTCCCACTCATAGGAAAACAAGAAACTACAGAAAACTTACTTGGTTGTCTTTGTCTATTTTCTTCACATTTCTCCCCCACCAGCAATGCAAGAGGAGGCTTTAAAGCTGGTTCTGCTGGCTCTGGAAGATGGATCTGCTTTGTCACGAAAGGTCTTGGTTCTCTTTGTGGTTCAGAGGCTGGAGCCACGATTTCCTCAGGCTTCTAAAACTAGCATTGGGCACGTTGTCCAGCTGCTTTACAGAGCCTCGTGCTTTAAGGTATGGAGAAGATTCTGCTTGGAGATTTCATAATGCTGTTGAAACTATTGGTTTTCATTTTCAATTTTCATTGTCCTGTAACATCAAAGGTGCCTAAAAATGTGTAGTTATAGGAAGTATTACTTCCACATGTTTGGAGAGTGATTGTTGTACAGCTGTGGTGGCAGTGTATGCTGAAATTGCAACGTCAAGCTGTAAAGCTGAGTTTTGACTCTGTCTAGGTTTCACAGTCGCACAGTAACAAACTGTAAGTGAGTGTAACTTATCTCCTTAGAAGAGGCTTAAAGCTGGAAAATCCCCAGTCCTTTTCATTAATTGGTGGTGTGGTTAGAAACAAAAAAATATGAGGCTCTTTGCGAGTTGTATAAAAAGAACTTGGGCTGCTTATTGTACTTCACTGTATTTAATGGTCCATTCCTAGGTGCTCAAGTGTCATTCACTTTTACTAAATGAGAAGAAAAATGCTTTCTTGCTGCTAATTGTACCCTCAAACAAAATTCTGCAATACAAACAAAATACCTTCATTGGAGGAGTAAGGTCTGGATGCTATAAAGTCGTTCAGCAAGTGTGACACACCAGTATCTGAGTCAGAGTCTTGATAAATAGTGTTTGGTGTCCATTTTATAGAGGTTCCACCTTATGAAGAGTGTGTTATTTTACTAGGAACTAGTGTTCACTGCATAGTTGGGTTGCTGAGTGAAGATTTCACTTGCCTTGGACTTTACATAATCTCTGGCTTATCCTGCTTAATTGTATTTGGCTTGTTTCTCCTCACCAGGTGACCAAGCGAGACGAGGATTCCTCCCTGATGCAACTGAAGGAGGAATTTCGGACTTATGAAGCTCTGAGGAGGGAACACGATTCCCAGATAGTTCAAATAGCAATGGAAGCAGGTTTACGGATCGCACCGGATCAGTGGTCCTCACTCTTGTATGGAGACCAGTCTCACAAATCCCATATGCAGTCTATCATTGACAAGGTAAAGCCACCTAAAATCAGCCCAGTTGATCTTGTTTGCCATTGTAGTAATTTAAATGCTCATAATGTGAATTTACAAACAGTGCCCCTTATCTAATAATCATTTGCCCTGTTATTTCAAAACCCATCATGGCCTAAATAATTAGAATATATATTTTTAACCTTATGAATCTTACTCCCTCTACCATCCTGCCATCTCCTTCTACTTTACCTCTTCCTGCAGATGGGAAGCCTCAAGGATTAGCTACACAGGTGGGATATGTCCTTTATGAACAGCTGATAACTGCCAGTGTAGTCACAGAGATTAATGGTTCATAAAATCATTTAGGTTGGAAAAGACCTTTAACATCATCTGGTCCAACCATCGTGTTTCCAGGTGGGAAGTTAGTGCGTAAGTTGGAAGAAAATCAGTCCTCTAGTCTGTACATGAAGACAGACACATGGAAGCACTTTGCTTAAATAAAACCACTTGATCTCTGGAAGTGCCCAGATCTCTTACTGTTTAGAGGGAATATAGGATAAATTAGGTAGGAAGAACTGAACTTTGTTGAAAGGTTACAAAAGCCGTGCAACAATTGCTTTCACTGCCATGCAGGAGGATTAGCTTCAAGATTAGTCTGCTGTGGAATTATGCCTTGCCCACCTTTCCAGGTGTCCTGCCAGTCATCTTCTGAAGGATATTATGAAGAAATAAAGGATGTAAAATACTGAATTGTGTAATGTTAGTAAATGGAATGTTTCTAGCTGACTTTGTCCTTCAACCATCTTACTCTTTGTCTGCTGTACTCCATTTAAAGCAGAGTGCAAACCTTTTGGTTTGGGGGTTGGAGCTATTAGACTATTCAGAAAGGTAAACTAAATGGTTTCTAATAGTCTGCATTTTTTTTCCTGAGTGCCACCACAACACAGAAAATAGGTTACATTGCTAGAAATAACACCAGCCTTTGGTTTGTCTATTTAAAGCTGTACTTTAACCTGCATTCTTAATGCCAGAGGAGGAACTTAATAGAAAGTACTGACTGAAATGGGCTTGTGCAAAAGACACTTTGCTCAGGTTTTGGAAGCCTGCTCTTGTGAGCTTCTGGAGCAACCTTCAGAAACCATGAGTATCACTTTGGCTGTAGAAAGTTAATTATTATAATTTTTTTAAGTTGCAGACCCCAGCCTCGTTTGCACAGAGTGTTCAGGAATTAACTATTGCTCTTCAGAGGACTGGAGATCCAGCAAACCTGAATCGTCTTCGGCCTCACCTAGAGCTCCTGGCAAATATTGATCCCAGTCCAGGTAAGTTTAGATGTTTTATAAAAATCTTTATCCTACAGTTTAGCAAGAGGAGCTTAACATTGTGAAGGATTGAAAGCTGTTCATCAAGTGGCAGGAAACAACCTCAAACTCAAGATTCTTGAGTAGTATTCATAACCAGCCTGGGAGCGGCAGTAATCTGTGTAACTCAACTATTTTGAAGCGAAAATAGATTCAAAAGTATAACAGGCATGATTTCAGCACTTCTCTGGAGAGAAAGCTTCCTTGCTTGACAGCTCTGGCTGAGCATGGATGAGGATGTTGAGTGGTTATAATCCTCTGAGGTTACAAGGTGTGTATTTGACATTGGGGAATGCTAACTGGGGAGTGGCAGCAGGTTTAGCTTCTGCCTTTTTAGTACATGTGCTGCTATTTGAAACCAGATTTGCAAAGCAAGCAGAAGATGGATAGAACCACTGTGCTTAATGCAGAGCCTTAGCTGGCACTCTTTCCAGCTTTTTCTCTCCAGTTTTTTAACAGAGCAATCAATTTGTTTGCAAAGTAGGGGAAGTCTTAAAGAAAACACCAGATCGAGAACTTCATTAGCTTATCTAAAAATTTTATCTGTTTTTCTTTGTTCTATTTTGTGTATTAGTTGTTGGTCAGAGGTCTCTACACTGCAGACATAGCAACTCCGAAGACCCTCAGTCAGCTTAAAATCGTGACATCTTCTGTGTAAACAATTTTGGATTCCAAAGTAGAATTTTGACACACTGAATAGAGAGAAGCTGGGCAAAAATCAGAGCAGACAAGATAAATTTGTTATCCTAGGGAATTTGGTATTTTTCCTGTTAATATGTAATTCTGCAAAGCTGTAGAAGACAGTCTGGGAAGAGGAAGTTAGTTGGAAACGATAAAACTGGGAAGTAAAATGTGAACTATTGACAGAGGAGAGAAAGATGGAATTTGTTGAAAAAGTCAGCAGCTCTGTGAGGACAGACCACCTGAGGGAGAAGGGACGGAACAGCTTTATTTTATGCCTGTTGGTATTTGTAAAACCAGTATTAATATCAACGTAGTGTGAAGGCCAAAACTATGACTTTAGGAGATGAAAAGCGGTAGGTTTTAGTTTGTTTGAACAAACTGACCTTTCAGATGAGGGCCAGTGGTACTTCACTGTTAAAGGAGATGTCCTTACTTCTCAAGTCTTTCATACGGTAACAAGTCAGGTCAAAACTATGTGTGTACGCAAATCTGTTAGCCAAAGACTTTTATGGAAAGTGGAGTCACTAATAGCCTCATTTGGTTTCAGTAGGTGAGTCTGATCTTGATGTTTCTCTTCTGCTGATAAGCATTCCTACCCTTCTATATGTTGAAGCTCCTCTGGAAGAATTTAGTCCTTGTGAGCAGAATAGAACACGATTGTGCTAAAGACCTTGAAAGGCACTTCGAGGTCCTGTGTTTTGCAACAGAGTGTAGGCACACAGTGGGCGTGTCATCTGTTGAAACAGATCAAACCATTAGAACAGTAAGTTGGCTAGAAAGAACAACTGCCCCTGTAGAATGAGCACTGTACAATTCATTCACAACACTGTGTTAGCTGCTAGTCTGATACGTAGATTGGCCTTGTGATGTTTTCCCATGTGAGACACATGAATTTTTGTTGCTGTTCAGTGACTGTGCCCATGTGATGTAGGCCAACAATGATGGTATTTGTACAGAATGGTTTTACCTACAGGAGTTTGAGTGCAAGGAGGGATTTTCAGCCTGTTTTTTTCATTATGTGCAGTTTATACAACATGTTTGCTCCAGGTTCTTATAGGATATGAAAGTTTTGGTAAAAGGAAATAGTTCAACATGCTAATGATAGCCTTGGTACCTCATTTGGTATTTTCTGTGTTTCAGTCTTGAGTCTATAGGTGGCTTCATTCTCTTAAGTGGTACATATCCCTGGATTAAGGTGCTGAATGGTTTTTATCTAATGACACATTCCCAATAAAATCTTTTTAGTTGTCTAGTGAAGTTTTTTGATACTGATGATTTCTTTGTACCTGGTTTTGGAAAATCCTTCTGACTTTTTCTCTTTTGTGTTCTGTTTGCTGTCAATGCAATAGATGCTCCACCTCCGACATGGGAACAACTGGAAAATGGACTAGTTGCTGTGAGGACTGTAGTTCATGGCTTAGTTGATTATATCCAGAATCACAGCAAGAAAGGAACAGATCAGCAACAGGTAAAAGCAAAATCATTTAGGAAATGCATAACCCTAAATTTAATTGCCTGTATCCAATAGTAGAGGTTTACTAATGTCATCTGGAGATTTGGTTTGAGGAGCTGATTAAAATTATCACTGCTGCATCATGTTTATCAAAATAGAATCAATCAATAAAGGAAAGCACCCAAACCAACACTCCCCCCCCAATACGTATTGTGTTCATTTGCAGAGCATCCTGGAATGAAAAGCAAAATCTCCCTAAGCTTGCACCTGGATCAGATGAATAAACAATCCTCCTGACTAGAGTGTAGGAAAGAGAAGCCAGGGTGCCTAGCATTGTGATCTGTAGGGATTTTCTTGGGTTTGCTTTAACATGACACATTCTAGCCCCATGGCTTTGTGTGAATGAAATTATTCTTATACCAGTGCTTGATGGTCTATGAAGTTTAACGATTTGGGAAGACTTTATATAAAAGTACCATTGGAGTTCCTGGAACAAAACTTTTTGTTTCAGAAACAAAATGACGTTGCCAAATATATACGTTAGCTTATCTCATAGTTATCTTATCACATGTTCTTTGATCTCATTTTGTTGTATAGCTAAGTTGATAGACATGCAAGCTGCTTAAAGACAGAGCTGCCTGTCGCACATTCCCACTACCTCCCTTGCTTTGGCATCCTCTTGGAGAGCTGGTTTGGGAAGCTGAACTACTAGAAAGATTATCTTGGCCAAAAAAAAAAATGAGGCAAAGTTAGAGTGAATTATTTCTGCTCTTCTACCTTTTTTGCATTCACTTGAATGCTTAATGAGCACTGCTACCAGCAAAAGGAAAAACAGTAGGAATACACAAGTGGAAATCAGGGTGGGAAAAACAGTGAGAGCTCTTGTTGTGGTGTGACCATCGCCTGGACCTGGTACATGCTGCCAGACTTGGAAGTGAATCCAAAGCCTCCCAAGTAGGAAAGGGGTATCTGCTGAGTACTGGGAAGAGTTTTGCTGGCTAGCAGCAGTGGCCAGTAAAAGGCTGTGCAGCTCATGTACACCCCACCTAAATACTTTATTCACTACAATAGATGGCAAAAAAAAAAAAGGAAAAAAACAGTTTTCAGATGGCTCCTTACGTATTTACATCTTTTGACTGAGTTTCTCTGAAAGCCGGAGTTTACCTTTACAGAACCTTTCCCTCAGTGGGAACTCTGATAAGGTATTTCTGCCTCTGATTTAATTCTGCCATAAAAACTGTAGGAACTTAGATGTCTTTGAGATCACCTTTGGCCTTCTGTCAGAATTTTAGAGAGGCTGGCAAATGGGTGTACTTGTGGATGGCAAGATTGCAGTAAATCATCATTTCTTGGGAAATTTAAAAATACAGAATACAACCCATATCCTGCTGATCTGCATAGGGGTATGATTGCACCCCCAACTATTGGAGGAAATATTTATTGAATAAAAAAATTATTCAGTGAATAGATTTTTTTTTTTTTTTGGTCCAAAGGGTAGTAAAAGGGAATTTGATGAAATTTATCTCTCATAGAGATCAAAGGGATCCTCAAGTACCATTTTGAGCATACAGAAAACAAGAGGAAAGTAACTGACTAGATTGTAGTAGATTGAAAAGAAGTACAAAGTTTGACAAATATTTGGCAATTTCTGATGAAGCATGGTGATTTTTTTCAGCCTGAGTTTTGTCCATTTAACTGTCCTGCAACAGCTGTTCCAATCAAGATCTAGTAAGAAATTTTGAATAATGATTATTTTCAAACCTGTTAAGTGACTTAGTTGTCAAAATATCTATTATTGAATCTATTAGTTCTGTTGAAGAATCAAACATGAATACCACTCCAGTCATTTATTTCACATTAGGTACTTTTGGAATATTTAAACTGAAGGAATGATCATCAGTCTTTACTAAGAGCATGTGTTCAGCTGTTGGTGAAGTGCCCTTACATTCAGCTATCTCACTTGGTTTCTTTAACCTTGCCAGCCTCCGCAGCACAGCAAGTACAAGACATACATGTGCCGGGACATGAAGCAGAGAGGAGGATGCCCCCGAGGGGCCAGCTGCACCTTTGCACACTCACAGGAGGAGCTAGAGAAGTAAGTGTGCTTCTTACAGTAGGAATCAGTCCAATCTTCGTTTCATCTTATCTGTAAGAGTTATTTATCATACCTGGGAGTGGGGAGAGGAGGAATAACTTGCCTGTCACATTAGCAAGAAATAATGTGTAAAACTTGTAACAGGTGAAGTTTCAGAACAATTCTTTCTTAAACACAGGATATTTTACTTTGTTCAACGGTAATGTAACTCTGTAAGTTTGATGTTCACACAAGTGTTACTTGAGATGTTGGAGGTGGGCTTATTTTTAAGTGTTACTAAACATACTGCTTGACTGCACCATTATGGTCATTTAGTTGTGTGTACTTCTCATCTTGCCTCTATGTTCAGGCAGGTTGCCAGCAGTTTTCCCCATGTAGGGGTTTTCTGGTTCTGTGCTGCTGGGGCTATCCAGAGAGCCAAAAGTGAGCGTTGCAAGTTTTCTTCCTACTGTGGTTATTCGTTTCAACTTCTTGACAGATTTCACATGCAGTAACCTAAAAGTGGTTAAGGCTGTTCATCAAGAGTTTTAAAAATGGTGGTCATATGAAGTCTGCGCTAAATAAGCTACATTCATTAGAGATTTAGAGGGGCCACTTATCCAAGAGTGAGCTACTGCTGTTCTGAAGGTTGTTTAAATATTTTTTGAAAGTAAAATGGATATTTAAGTGTTAAATACAATGTATTTTATCAGTGTATATATAACTTATTACTTGCTTTTTGGGCTAAAATAATTCATATATTTCAAAAAAGTGGGTTTTGCACCTTTTCAAAACTGCAAAGATTTTGAAATGGTGCACTTTTTTTATTTACTTCATGTAAAACTTGAAGCATTAATATAGGTCTGCAATGATAGGACAAGGAGTAATGGGTTCAAACTGGAAGAGGGTAGATTTAGATAAGAAATAAGGAGGAAATTCTTCACTGTGAGGGTGATGAGACACTGGCACAGGTTGCCCGGGGCGTTGTGGATACTCCATCCCTGGAAGTGTTCAAGATGAGGTTGGATGAGTCTTTGAGCAACCTGGTCTAGTGGGAGGCATCTCTGACCATGGCAGGGGGTTGGAACTAGATCTTGAAGGTCCCTTCCAAACCATTCTGTGATTCTATGATTATAATATGGCAGCTCATTAGCTGTATAGCCAGCATGCAAGGCATAGACAAAACAGGAAGGAAAAAAGAGCAGAGCATGTGGTGTTAGAATGACAAAGGTAGTTACTCAAATGAATAGAGAGAAGAGGACTTTGATACTTGTGTTCTGCAGAAACAGTTGGGGTTTTTTCTCCCTTTTGTCATGGTGTTGAGAAAATGGAGATTGGTACTGCAGGTTTGGATGGTTAACAGGATGGTGAGTCAGTTATTAGGATCTCTGAACTAGTTGTATCTATCAAGAAGGACTGTTCGTTAGCTTTGCAGGTGGAAGAGGCCTGTTTTCTCCAGACCGATGTGTATGCCTTAGTGGTAATGTTGTTATGAAGTGAATGCTTGCTGTGTTTCAGGTTGCAGTGGTTTCTGTAGGTGGTTGGGGAACTTTGAGTTCTGATTCTTCCTTGTATCTTTTATCTTTGGTGGATTCGTTTGAGTAGATACTGCATTAGAGTTCTTCCTTTTAGTAGGCATTGCTGTTGCTGTGTAGCTCCTGTATCTCTACAGATAGCGCTAAGTTTGCAGGAAGGTTATGGGGAAAGACGTGGCAATGTCTTAGGTAGCAAATTATAATCTTGACTTGCTTGAACAGCAGCTGATTTCCCCCCTTGGCAAGGGACAAAGTCCCAGTGTGCATAGGCAAGTATTAAACTTTCTAGGTTATTTTTGGGTCCTGTGCTTATGGACCTTGAAACAGATCCATACAATTTTTCAGAAAAATCCAGAGGGTAGCACTGTGCAACTGTGCATTCTGAATGAGTCCCCCTGTCAGCACTGTGTAACTTGGATTTATAGTTCACGTGGGTAAAGATTAATCAAGCCAGGAAATTGCAGTGTGGATGGACAGTTCGGAAGGTGGCTAGAAGATAGTCAATGAACTCTTACAGATGAACAGCTTAAATCTATATAGCAAGTTTATGCTTTGTCTGACTCCTTTTTGCATAGGAAACCACCTCTTACTCCACAGTATAAACAGCGGGAACACTCAGGCCTATAAATACACCCTCCCACTTGCATTCTGGTGCCTGAGCTAATGGCAGAATGTTCAGTGGAGGGTGTGCAACTCTGGAATTTGCTCCCTTTGGTCCAATACCACCTCTCTGCTGATTTTTGTTGTATGTTAGTTAAAAGGCTCGTGTTCATTCTAACACACCAGAAGCAGTTAGATTTTTGGAATTACAGTGCATTCATGGAGGTTTTGTCTCTGCAGTCACTTAATTTATCACCACAAATGGTGCAAGCTGCATATTGGCTTAGTAACATAGATCTTAACAAACCGTGCTTTCAAAGATGCCACATGGCAATAAAGGCTTGACTTGGCTTATCATTGCACAAATAGTGCAAAAGGGAATCTGTTCATCTTTTGTAGCTTTCATTTTCTGCTATTAGTTTTTTCTCTGGATAAAATAGACTTGAATAGTCTGTGATTCTTGTTGTTAAGTTTCTGTTACTTTAGGTAGTATTTTATGTGATGTTTGGTTTTGGTTTTCTTCTGTACAGTTGAAATGTACAGGAAATAAGATTATGAACTTGCTGTGTGAAGTTTAGCTGTGAATTCTTGGTGTACTTGTCATTAAAAAATCCATACTTGTTCTTCAGATTGAAACTGCAATTAACAGTTCAAATAGCAGTGAAGCTCTAGTCTAACAGTTATAATAAATTTCCCACAAGCCCTTAGGAGACGTCAATTCAAACTTGAAGCTTTTGGTAGCACCTATGTTTAAAACAAGTTTTGAAAGGGCAACTCCTTTTTTTTTTTTTGTTTCAATTTTTGATGTGTGATTTCTTTTTCTGAAGATTCCGTAAAATGAACAAGCGTCTGGTTCCCAGAAGACCATTGAGTGCCTCCCTGGGCCAACTAAATGAGGTGGGCCTGCCTTCAGGAGCTATCCTCTCAGAGGAAGGGGGAGTGGACTTGCCCAATAGGAAAACTTCTGCTGTGCCAAATGGAATTGTGTCAACAGGCAGCACAATGACGAAACTTATTTCTCGAGGGACTGACTCCAGTTACGAAACTGCTCTGAAGCCAGGGAAGATGGACCATCTGAGTAGCAGTGCCCCTGGATCCCCTCCTGACTTGTACGGCTCTTCCTAACTGTTGTTCAAAGTTTTATGTGTGTAAATATGCAGTAGAAGCAAAGTGAACCCATTCTCTAGAAAAGAAACAACAGATTTTTTGGGGGGGGTTGGTTTTGGTTGGGTGGGGTTTTTTTCTAAGTGCTTAGAGTAGAAAACCAAAGCTAAAACTCTAAACTGCCCTATTCTGTTTTAATTGGAGAAAGTGATGTAAGCCTTCAGAAGGTGGAACATAGACAAAGAACAGTGTTTCAAAGTATTGTGTGCTCTATCGTGCCTTAATGAGCAGTGCCATCTTTCTACTTTTTAGGCTGGAATCTGTCCCCAAGAGCTCTATTTCTGCCTTACCAGTGAACCCTCATCCTGCTCGGGCACCAACAGATCTGCCTTCAGTCTCTGTCACCAAGCAGTTGGAAATGGTACCACGAGGGTCTCAGTTGTATAATGCTCAGCAGGCAGATATGTTTTACCAAGATCCTAGAGGAGCTGCCCCACCGTTTGAGCCAGCAGCCTACCAACAAGGTAAGTTTGAGACCAAGCTCTCTCTTTTGTCCTCATACTTGATTTTATTCTTTCTTGCCACTCTGGTGTTCACTTAAGCCCTTAATTTGGAGTTTTGTTGTGTGTCATGTGGACGACAAGCGCAAAAAAGAAAACGTTACAGAAAAGGAGCTAAGAGGAAAAGTTTTAAGTATAAAGAGACAAAAGTGGAGAGAGATAATATTGCAGGGGATTAAAAAAGAGAAGGTATGGCTATATATAAAGACAGGGTGATTCTTAAGCAACATAAGGTTGGCGAGAGAAATGACATAAAGTGAACTTAATATGAAAGAAAAATAAAAACTGAAAGTCTGAAGAAGAAAAAGCCCCAGAAAGGAAAGGAAAGGACATGACCATTTTTGAGAAAGTTGCAGAGCGTTTTAAAGGAAAAAAGCTTACATTTGATTATTGTGTGCAAGTGAAGACCTGAGTTGTTCACAGTAATTGCTGCGCATGTTGTTAATGATGTGCACGCATTTGTGCATATTTTTAAATTATCCAGAGATCCCAGATAGATTACTAAAATTTTCATGGGACTAAGATCTTTGAAGTCTTTGATTCCCACTCCTGAGATTTTCTCCTACTGGTCAAGAGGTAGAACAAATCGAGATAACTGTAATGAATTCAAGTTTCTTTACACAGGCAGTGGCTTTGATATTTTGGGACAAATACCAATTACTTTTTAGGTCTTCTCTAGCTAAAAGCATTCATATGAATCTGCAGAGACATTCCAGTGCATTATTTCTATTTGGTGTGCTAGCAGGGCTTCTTGGGCACCTGTGGCGAGCTCAGTCTCACCACCTCTTCTCCAGCTGCTGTAACCTTGCTGATGTATTATTTAGATAATTAGACTGTGTCACTTTGGTTTGGATCAACTTTTGCTTTTTCAGAGTTTTCTCTGGTTAAATTTTGAGTAGAAATACCAGTTAAACAGTGAGGAGAGGACGACAAATGTTGAATTTGTTTACACTATTCCCTTTATGATACTTGTAGACTGGTGTATTTGAAACAATTCATATTTGCGGACAGTTGTCATAATTACTCTGTGGGTTTTTTTTTTCTCTTGCCTTATTTCAGGAGTTTACTATCCCACTCAGTCCATGTCACGCTTTGTCCGACCTCCTCCATCAGCTCCTGAACCTGGTCCACCTTATTTAGACCATTACCCACCTTACCTTCAGGATCGTGTGGTGAGCCCCCAGTACACGCAGCCACAGCAGTATCCTCCTATGGGACAACCCATATACCCACCACACTACGACAGCCGTCGCATCTATCCCCCTGTCCAGCCGTATCAGCGAGAGGAGATTGTCCGAGGGAGCCCTGTACCCATTGAAATTCCGCAAGCAGCTATACCTTCCTATGTACCTGAATCCAGAGACAGATACCAGCAAACTGAAGGTTATTGCCCAGTGGCTCCACATCTTGGTCAGATCAGACCTTCGTGCCACAGGGTATGGTGTTCATATTGCATTTTTATAGTTGTTTGAGAGAGCAAATATCAACTACTTGAGAAGTTGAATATTTTTGCAATACGGTGGTGAGGTTTTTTTGGGAAATTAGGGGTTTGAACTTTAAGAAGGGGTACATCTGATGTGGCTGATCAAAAACCAGAAAGCTGTTTACTGTTCAGCTCTGCAATTGTAATGATGTTAATGTGTAGAAGAGCAGGCTACTACTTAATGATCCAAGTAGAAAAGCACTGTTATGAATTTAGGAAGTCTGATATGGCCCTGACTTTTCTCTGGGCTAGAGAGGGCCGCTCTTCCTTCCAGTGCAGATTAAACACAGTCTGTACAAATGCTCCTGTGTGCATTCTTGTACAGCTCAGTGCCTAAGTAAAGAAATATGCAAAGATAAATTCCTTGATAAAGGAACTAAAAATCCTGCTCTTCCAAATTTTCTCTATTTTAAGATTGCCAACTCGAGGGCTTTCTTAGTAGATGTGTGCAAACTTGTTTTGGTAAATCACCAGCTGGAATTGAGCAGGTCCTGTGGAATAGTTGGACTTATGTGCCTGTCATTCAGATTAAAGGCACCAAGTCGTATTGCTGAGTCCAGGAAGCATTTCTAAATAGATTCATCAGTTTTGAGTTTGACATGGTTGTGGGATGCTTAATTCTATTGCAAAATGAGTAGTAAATGCAAACTAACTGTGGCTAGGTTGTGATCTGTAGAGCTCTACCACTTTCCCCCATATGACTGAAATGAGGACTTGCCATGCTGGAACATGTTCCACTGGGAACTTTGCCAAGTTGGAACACAGAGTCATGTAGAGCTACCTGTGCACTAAAAGATAAGAATTTTTAAAGTTGGAAATGCTAGCTTAGGTGAGGATCTAATCAGTTTTAGGCAAATAATGTTCCCTAGCTTTGAGGTGTCTTGAACCAATGCTCCAGCCATTGTAGGAACACATATGTCCCACATTAAACCTGAAAATTAACAAACTTCAACCAAGCAATCATTACTTGTGATTATACTATCTAGTCACTGTATTTTCCTTTTCTTGCAGTGTAAGGTTGTCATATTTTGTTTGAACAAACAACATTTTTGGAATTACTAGTTTTGTGCATTAAAGCTTTTTTTATGTCTTCATTTCAGCCTCATCCCAGCCTGGACGAACTTCACCGACGAAGGAAAGAGATCATGGCCCAGCTAGAAGAGAGGAAGGTGATTTCTCCACCTCCTTTTGCACCATCGCCAACCTTGTCTCATCCTTTTCATTCAGAGGAGGTAAGCATGTTTTGACAAAAATGTAACTTTCTAGCATATTTAGAAAATACGTAGACATTTTTATGTGCCTGATGGGTGTAGACAACAAGAAAATGACAACAGTACAGTGTTGTCAAGTGTTGGAGGAGGTGCTGTCTCCAAGCTCTCAGTTGGCTGTGGATTCTGATCTACTACTGATCCCAAGATACAGCTTTTGGGTGCAACCAAGAGAGTTAGTTTTGAGCCATTACTAGTTGAAGTAGTCAGTCTTCATGGTTACTGGCCTTGGCTTCATTTGCTCCTGACGTGTTTAGGATTAAGTAACATTGATAGAGGTTTCTTTTATTTAACCAAGGTCAAAATATCCCTTTGGTATTAGCCAAGTGAACAGCAAGCACTAGGAATGTAGCTGGGTGATCAGAATTTCATGTATTTCATGCTTGCCATGGCCCAGTTCCAAATGGTGGTATATCTAGCAAAAAAAGTCATCCTGGTGGTGGCCTTCGAGTTCACTGCTGTTGAACTAGGTCCTGGTGGCTGTGAAGCTGCTTCTTCCCTTCACTTACAGAACCAGATTTTTGTTTTTGTACAGTACTTGGATGAAGACTTGAAGGTAGCCGGAAAATACAAAGGAAATGACTACAGCCAGTACTCTCCCTGGTCCTGTGACACTATCGGCTCCTACATTGGAACCAAAGATGCAAAACCCAAAGACGTTGTGGCGGCAAGGAGTGTGGAGATGGCGGTATGTAGAGATTAGGAGAACACAGGAGAGAAGTTGAGAATTCTGTGGGTTAGGAGGGTGTCTGGCTGTTTGTACTGCTGAATTTTTTGCTACGTCAGGTTTGCAAGGAGAAGGGGGTGCTAGGGTGTCGTTACTGGGAATCATGAATGTAGAGGAAAAGAAACAGGATTCTGAAATACCACCACTGTTTGGTTTTTTTCCTGATGTTTAAGCATCACTCAACAGCAAGAAGCAGGCTGGCAGGAAGTAGGAAGTGCAGGCAAGTAGGAAGACAATAAAGTCATCAAGAAAAAGGACTGTTTGGTCTGAGGAACTATGTTACAGAGATGCATCTGTTGTTCTCCTTCAGGTCTCATCTGCAAAAGTGTTCTATCATTTTTTGCTTCTAGCTTGTCACTGTCATGGTGACCTTTCTTTGGCTAGTAAGGGGAAGGAGGAGAAATTTCTATCCAGAGTTCATTGTTCTGTGGGTAGCTGCTCACCTGTTGCAACTGCTTAACTAAGTCATAGGATTCTTCCGTCTGGCTCCTCCTCTTTGCCCACAAGCAGGCTTCCCTGCTTCCCCTCTTCCTCACTGGAGTTTAAACACATCGGGTTTCTGTCTGCTGAATTGCCTTCCTCTAAGACCTTGAAGTCACTGTGTGAATTGGGAGTGAAAAGGAGGACAAAAAAAGCAAAAAGGAAAAAAAAAGTTTTTCTCCCAGAAAGGTTTTTAGCCTTTGGCCAGTCCTTTTTGTGTAGTAGCCCATTCACCTTGTTCTTTTTCCATCTACACAGTTCTGTGCAACAGTTATATTTCTTCAGCAAAGTCTTAACTCAATTTTGGCAATCCTTACTGTGTTACACTTTCTGGCAGCAAACAAAGCTTTCCTATTTAACTAAGGACTCTTCCCATTTTCTATTTTTTTTTTTGAGTCTATTTCTGTTACCATTTTGTGTTTATCTGGATGTGGTGATTATTCAGGAGTGTGTGTAATTTGTTTTGTTTCCTTTTCTGTTGAGGAAGCTTTTTTAACATTTTATTTTTATTCATGGAAACAACCCATTGGGTTGTGTTTTTAAGTTACTCCAGGTGACTTCTCACCTAACTGGCTTAACTTTATCTAGGGAAAAGCTTTGTTAAAAATATTTATGATAATCTCTTGTTTCTTCTTCTAAGTAAGTTAAGTCAGATTGACTTATCCTGCTAAATAGATCTTGTTTTCTGTGCACATATTTTCCTTTATGACTGCTTGGCAAAGTTCTCTGAGAGAGAACATTTTATCTGTTCATTTGCTGACCCATTAAGGTGTTTGAGTCTGAAGCAGAGTTAGAAACCAGGATGTTCCAAGCAATGCTGCTACTTGATGAAAAATTTACCAGAAAAGATGTGCTAGACATGTCTCAGTAAGTGCTGTACTGAATAATTCCCATTTCAAGTCATCTGCAGGCTGTTAGATGATACAGAGACATTTCCTTTGGACTTTGGGAGGACTGTGTATCCCCCAGATGCCCACTGATCTCCTTTAACTTTATTCTGGAGTCAGCTCCTAATAGTGGAGTTATAAACTGAAGAATAAGAAGACTGGTTGAAGGATGAAGGGAATAGAGAATACAAGTGTCTTCAAACAAGGACAACAAGAGAGACTTAGAATATGAGTACCAGCTTGTTGTAAAAGGAATGTGGTTTTGTTCATTTCTGAATAAGTTTCTGACTACCTTTTCCGTACCTTGTGTAGAACGTAGATAGTAAAGCCATGCGTGACCAGCGATTAGACATGCAGCGACGAGCAGCAGAGACTGGTGATGATGACCTTATTCCATTTGGAGACCGACCAACTGTGTCAAGATTTGGGGCTATCTCTCGTACTTCCAAAGCGATGTACCAGAATTCTGGTCCCATGCAGGCCATGGCAGTTCAGGGAGCTACCACCAAATCAATCATTTCAGGTACGATGTCTGCTCTTGGATTTGGCTGGCTGTTGCTGTTTTCTTTAGTGCTACAATGTAGTACAAGTTGACGACAGCCTCTCTACACTCTTGTCCTAAAAATATAGCTGAGATGTATGTTATGCCACTAAAAATAATTTTAGGTAGGGTTATGGTGAGAAGCTTGAAGAAAAGGGCTGCCGCTGCTTCCCGTTCCATGGACAGGTTTGTGCACATGTATGTGTTGGTGACTTGTTGCCGTTTTGAATTTGTTCCACTGGTCCCTCTTGAGATGAGGCTTCTTTTAAATCTGTTGTTGTAGAATCCAGAACTTACTGCTTTCTCAAATACATAATGCAAAACCATCATAACAAAGTACTGTACTGCACTCCTACTTCATGGGTAGTTGCTGCTGCTGCAAGCTGAATGCAGCCCTTGCTTTGCGTAGTGTTAGGCAAAGCAAATCAAGTAGGAATAGTTTTTCTGCACATTTTCTGATCACATGTATAGTGTGGCTGTCTATCTTACTCCAAAAGATGGTCTCCTTAAGGTGCACTGTATAATCTTCAGAAAAAACTTAATCATATTCCCCCAAACTTCCTTCTAGATGTTTCTCAGGAGTTAACTGCTAGAAACAAAACTCATTTGCTTAATTCAATTAGTACCTTTCTAGACTTTATCACAGGTGGAACTACAGCTTCCCCAAAAGCTTAACCTTAAAGGTGTGTTAACTAGGTGTCTCAGAATTATCAGTCAACTCTTGAGTCTTTTAGGAACTTAATAATTGCTCTCACAATGGCTGTGAGTGTGTTTGTCTGAAGTCCTTTGCGATTTCAGACTCTGGAAGGCTGTCACAGATCCTGTTGGGCCAGCAGGGAGAGTCATGCATTATGCACGTGACAGTAGTCACACATAGTATTTCTGCATTCATGCCAGCAGAAGAAACATTAGTCTTCCTCACTCTTAGAGGGCTGGCCTTTCTGGTTATTCTATAACGTCTCTCCAGTTCTGTGTGTTGACTGAACTACCAAGGGTAGTCTTGTACTAATGCAGCATGGTTTTCTTTCTGTTCACTTGCAGACTACAGTCCTTACGGAACTCATGGTGGCTGGGGAGGTTCTCCATATTCTCCTCATCAAAATATACCTTCTCAGGGACGTTTCAATGACAGGTAGGATTGCTTAATTTTTGTTCTTTACCTTTTCCTAAATTTTCCTTTGCCTTTTTTTTTTTTCCTCTGTGCCAGCTGAGTAAAGCTGCAGCTTTTTTGTTCGTTTGTTTTCTTCTCCCCACACCTCCTTATTTTTGCTTTTCTGATCCCAAAGGGAGAGACTGTCCATGTCAGATGTGGCTGGTCATGGCAAACAGTTGCCCTCAGCTGAACGAGAGCAGCAGCTGCGCATGGAGCTGCAGCAAGTAGACCATCAGATTAGCCAGCAGACACAAATGCGAGGACTAGAGGTTGGTATCAACTTTTGGAAGAGTGGTGAGGGGTGGTGTGGAGAGAGATGAAGCTAGTAAAGCTGCTTTTTGTGTGTCAATCTTTGACCATAACAATAGTAACAACACTTAATTCAGCAAATCCAGGCATCAGGACCATGGTACCAATGAAACCTCTCTGCTTAGCAGCAGAAATTTCCCTGCACTTAATTTAGACATGGCTCTTTGGGACATGGTTTAGCGGTCATGATGGTATTGGGTTGATGGTTGGACTTGATGATCTTAGAGGTCTTTCCCAACCTTCATGATTCTGTGATTCATGGGCAAATCGACGCTGTACTTGAATCCACACTCTGTGCTCATTTATGTTTGTTTTCATTCCCTCTCTCACTTGCCTCTCTGTTCATCTACCTACTCAGAGGCAAACTTGTGGTGTAGATGATTGTTCCTCTTGGCTTTACTGCCATTGAAAATGTCTGATTTTACGTACAGAAAGCGACAGCCTTCATCTGTTTCATGTTTGGCTTTGTGTTGTGCCTGTTACTTCCTAAATAGTGCAAGCCACAAGAGTCAAGAAAGTAAATTTTAAAGATACTTAGCTTGAAAAATTAAAGCTTAATATGTTATGTCTCTTTGCTTAGAAGAAACATAGTCACTTGCAACATGAGGAAAGATGAGAGTGTGCATTTGTAAAGAAATAATGAGCTGAAATCTTTGTATTTTGTGAGATGCTGAAGGAGAAAGGTCAAGGCATAATGCAAGAATTGTTTTAGCAAAGTGTTAGTTAGTTCTCTTTCCTCCTAGCAAAAATCAGTAAATATTGACCAGTAAACTATTCTCGGTACCTCAGCAGCTATTCATATTAATGTTTTCCCAGAAAGAATCACTCTAAGTAGTGGATAGTGGCTCCTGCTGGAGCTGTGGTTACCTAAGAACATGTGTTATAGAGATGGGTCATTGCAGAGTAGTTGTAAGAGCTCAGTGTTTTAAGTTGCAGCAGCAGTTACAAGCAGTACACATTCCGTAGTTACTTGCAGCTTAACTTGTGTTCTTGTGCTCTTGTTTGGGAACAAGAGGAGAGAATGTTTTAAATCTTGCATGTCTGCCTTTGCCATAATAGAAGAGTATTGAAAAGCTGCAAAACCTCTAGGTGGCCTGCCTCTCCTGCTCATCTTTGTTGTGATTGTCAGCATTCAATCCTGCATAGTTGAGTTTTTGAGCCTTGATTTTTACAGTCATTTCAATTTGTCAGAACTTATCCATTATTTTGAGTAATAACGGCTTTCAGTTTGTCTCTTGTGTTCAAAGCTGTAAGCAGAGATTTGAAATCTAAGAGGCTTTATTGATTTACCTGTTACAAGGTTGTAGCAATTGCTTAGTTCAGTCAGAGCATGAAGAACTAGATTATTTTGCTTTTTTCTCAAATGAATGGACATTTCTGCTTGAAGACCAGCCAGATGTTCGGTTCTGTGGATAGTAGCTAGTGTGTTTAAATGCAGAGTACACACTTATGGAACTGATTCCCAAGTATTAGCAGACTTCTGGAGTGACTGACATGGCTACTGTTTTTACTTGGCTGGTAGTTCACTTGCAGCTTGTGAATGACTGCAGTCACTTGCCCCTCCCTGCTCCTGTGCTTCCTAGTCTGGGTCAGTAGAGCTACATACTGACATATACATCTCTTAAGATATTTTGGTTTTTTGAGGTGGATGGGGATTCCCTGACCAAGGGAAGCCCGATACAGGGGGGAGACCCGGCAGGAGTCGGCATCTCTCGTGAGAGAGTCTGAGAGGGCGACATGACTGGGGTCGTTCCCGGTGAAACCGCGGCAGATTTAAATGCGGCGAACCTGGAATCGGCACTCAGACCACAAACAAGCGAGACAGCAGCTGTCTCACTTGTTCGCGAGCGGCCAGCAGGGCCTGTCGGGGAGGGGCACAAAAAAATATTAGACAAAAACCAAAACAGCGATAGTTGTGACCAGGGCTAAAACTCCTGCAATGAAGAATGTGGTGACCCAGACAGAGGTTCCATGGGAGCATGTTGGTGTCCAGGTCTCCGGCTGCAGAGAGTGCCGGAGTGTGGCACTGCTGGTGGAGGGTGATGGGGGTAACACCTGTGTCCGGTGTGACCAGGTGGACGATCTGCTCAGCCTAGTGACTGAGCTAAAGGAGGAGGTTGAAAGATTGAGAACAATAAGGGAATGTGAGAGGGATATTTATTGGTGGAGTCAGGCCCTACCATCCTTGAGGACAGAACAGACGGTAAAGGCTCCATTAGGAGAGGTCTCCCTCCTCTCTTGCCACCAGGTAAATCGAGAAAACTCAGGAAACAAGGGGGAGTGGAAACAGATCCCTGCTCGGCGAGGCAGGCAAACCCCATCCGAGCCTCCCTCCCCTTCCCCTTCCCCTTCTTGGTTGTCCTTGCACAACCGATATGGGGCTCTGGAATTGGAGGGACAA